>JXSR01S027836.1:57795-68948 GCA_000969725.1 Ophiothrix spiculata | reverse complement strand
TGATTTCAGGTGCAATGTCATATGATATTTCACCGTTTCCGGTGTACCAAATCTTACTGTGGTTTTCAGATCACCTGCAAAAAACTAGAAACGGTATTGATATGATTTTTTTAACACATGTAGACAACATTCAGAACTATATTTGTGTCAATTTTAAAGTAGCTACCTTAAATAGAACAAAAGTTATGATACAACAGGTAGAACTTTTTGAATGACCCTCGTATTATTAAAGGCGTGACAAAATAAATAGAATAAATGTTTAAAGGTTTGAACATTAAAACTTCTAGATAAGCGCACAGAATATTATATTTTGAAATTGAAATAAGTTACAAAATAATCAAATTTTGAACAATGATGTATTATTTTGTTTAACAAGTGTGATCATAGAGACATGCAGGCAAGATGTTTTAAAATTAATAATACAATAGCAAAAACGCTTTAAATATTATTTTTATTACCAATATAAAGTCCTTTAATGCAGCTTTCTTGATCTGGGTATTGATGTTAATACCCAGTGAGAAGATAAGTAGTGTTATGAGAATATATATGCGGACTGTCCAGTGAGTCTGAAAATAATTGGTAAGCATTGCATAGATTTGAAGATTATTTTAGCGACAACACCGATTCATAGCATACAGATATTTTCCAAAACGGCGACTTACAATTTCACAGGACCTCACCAGTCATACACCCAATTTTAGTTACATTCCCTACCCTTACCTTGAGAGGTACCCCAATTTGTTATTGGTCAAAATTACCTCAAAGGATGTAAACAAGTATACGATTTTTGCAACGAGAAAAATTCTTGGGGGTAGCACCCCCCCCCACCCCCACCCCCAACGCTGGTTAATTGATTTTATTTAATCAATCAATGTATTATCTTCCGGAAGAAATAGATGAATGATAACATTTAATGCAATTGAGTTGCAAAGTATTTGTATTGATATTGAAGTAAATGAATGACTTTAAGTACCGTGATGGGTTATTACCATATGAATAAAATTACTTAAATGTGTTACCTAGACTAATCTATTTTCTGTTTAATTTTTCGTATTTTTTTTTTTTTTTTTACTTCGTTTGCAAATGGTACTGCATTTCATTCAAAAATAAATGTATCATAGGGTTTTTAAAAATCTCCTTAGACGTTCTTGGTGATATTTATCAGTGCTGTCATTATAGTTGGCTGAACATTACGGTAATAGGAAGTAATGAGTTCGTGAGTTTAGTCCATTACGATTCTTTACGCATGATTACATATCCAGCCTCACACTTTCAACATGTCAGATACCCGTCGAATATTCTAGTCACGTGTGTATGTTTAACGCCTCCTTCTCCTCCCGGAAACGTGCAATTGACGCTTCTGTGAGAAATTAATATTAATGTCAAAAATATAGTCTGAACATGCATTATGTGATAAATTGATTCTTCAAATACTTGCACAACTATGCTAGTCCTGTCACGTCAACTTTTTATAAACAAGAACTAGTTAATCAAGTACAGCATTATATAGAATCTTTATTTCATAGTCTTTGCATATTGCATAAAGGTAAACTAGTGCCAGTAGCAGATGTTTGTATTACGTTTGGCATCATACAACGTGATTGTAACAGCTGTTTGTCTGTCAAAAATGGCAGAATTTGTTGATATTTGATAATCATGAAGTATGACAAGAGACATTTTATTGTTTAGTTTCCAATAGCAGCATCTTGACTTCATATAAATGTTTGCTTTTCAGAGCAAAAGTGATTTAAAACCACACATCGATAGCGATGGATCAGTTGTAACGATATAACGCAATTCCCAATTGATTTACTTTGCAAGTTAAAATTTGCATCCTCATATTGCATTCAAATCGTGTTTTGATTTCATATTAATCAAATGCACTAAATTCAGTATCTTTATTTTTGTTTTTGATAAGACTTTAAAAAAACATAACCGAACGACCCACTTCCAGGCGTTTAAAAGTAATGTTACTAAACTCTTAAAAATTATAATAGTGTTAAAGATAACATCAATTATATGAACCGTGTTAAGCGATAAGTTGACAACTCAGTATCAAATTTACCTATGTGAAACGGATATATTTATTGAAGCAACACATTTTTGTAGCTAAAACATTTTGAAGAAAATCAATTTTTAATCGTCTTGTAAAATAACACGCACAGTGTTATTTTCACAAATGTGTTAAACAATATTTGAAAATTCGTAAATATTAGGCAAGTAAATCTGTTAATTTGACGTAGACAAAATTGCAAGTTTTTGGTTGAAATTAACTGTTGATGACCTCCCAAATAACATGATTCCTCCCCCCCCCCAAATCCCTAATAAAATGACTGCAAAAACAAGAGGTGACATTTCAAAATTAGTAAAATCTTGTTAAAAACCACACCAACATGTTCCTCGGTCCAGTTTTTATCATTTTTGATCAAAAACACAACTGCAATCATCCGGCATTTAACCCATAGTATAACAGATTACCTCCTTGAATTTGTATAAGTTTCTAAGAGAATGTTAACTCATTTCAAATACATTGAACTATTCACTCATTTCATATTCTATAACCGAATTAGGGGACGCACCATTTGATTTTAAGGGGACATGGAAGGGTTTTTTGGGCGTTCATAGGCTCTGGTTTTTTAACTTCATGCCACCCACCTCCCTGAGAAACAAATAGTGCACCCCTTATACACATTACTTGTCGACCTTCTTCAAATATTTTGAGGGTCTTTTTTATTTTAGAACTAAGAGATAAGTTCTGACTAGAAATAATAACTAAGAAATTTGATACAGTCTGACAGGACCTAATAATATGTGCATGTGATAATGAAGAGTTTACTTTTAAACCTATTCAAACCAATTTTCAATTCAACGAAAATGAATGTTTTTCTATTGCTATTAAAACAACGTTATTTTTTCCCAGGAATTTTGTTCGATATATACATTACCAAGGATAAAGAAATCAAGGAAACAGAATAAAATCTGTATATTCTACTCTTTATATTGATTAATTGTATTTACGGATGATTCACATTTCATGTGTTAGAAAATAACAGCCAATTACCAGATATCAGGAAAATTTTGATCCAAACATTCAGAAAAGTCAAACATTTGAATTTTACTCTGTCTGTTGATCTTGGGTATGAGGTTATTCTCTAAACGTTTATATTGATATTATATATCAAGTAAGAGCCAAAGATTTGTTTGTAAAACATTCCTTTCACATCATAGGTTGCAGACAAATCAAAAGCAATGTTGAGAGTTTGCACTATATCTCCTGAAAAGGCCAATTTTAAAAATTCAACTAAATATTTTGATATATGGGTTTGAATTTGAAACTGTGCATGCTGTTGTTATTACCGCTGATGCTTCAAATGATGCAAAAATCTCAAATTGTTTGGGGGAAAATTTGGAGATGATGCTGAACTTGTCAAATGCCCCTTTTAGTTTCAGAAATGTTTAAGAAACTTATCACTAGATGCTAAAGATTAGTAACTACACATTTTCATTAAAATATCAATTTTGAAGGTTGGTGGACTTATAACGGTTTTAAATATTAAAGCTCTTCAAATATTTAGCCTAGATGAGACCAAATATTAGGAACAATGGGTAAAATGATACCCTACCTCAGACCATACGCAAATGTGACGAAAAAATTATTCCACGACATCATAAGTAAACTGTAACTGTTCATCATTTAACATTTTAAGCCATTCTTTCTTAGTTTGATCTGAGACAAATATACCACAGAGATAAGCAGCAACACATCAGTGTTTTGTTACGCAGTCGTCCAGAACGAGCCATGTCCACTTCGGTATTATAATGCTAATTAGGTATTTCCCCTGTCTAGTCAACAAGAATTAATCAATATTCAACCTCAGTTTCTTACCAACCTTGAGGTCTTAAAGGCGAAATCATACTCGGCCTCCAAACAAAATTTTTCCTACAAAACATTTGGTCGTGACGTCACCAAATATTTGCCATCAAACTTAAAATATGAACGGGTAGCAAACATTTGGTCCAATGTATAACGCAATTCAATAGCACGTGCAATCTAGCGCGAAATTGTATTAGGTCTCAACTCGGTGTTGAAGTTATTTTGTTTAGAGACACTCGTCATTTTGACGTCGCGACCAAATGTTTGGTAGCGAAAATTTTGTTTTGAGGCCGAGTATATTGTCGGCCTAAGTGAGGCGCGCTTTGTCAAATTGTTGGCGATAACATGTGCATGTGAATCTTCAAAATATCTGAACGGAGTTCAGTACCATAGATCATAGTCATTTATGAATCAAAGAAACCCATTTTGGTTCCCATATTTGTACCTTTGTGGTGTGAAGGATGTACATTAAAGTGTACTCAGTGCATTCTTGAATAAGAACAACATGCACTGAATATCTCAATTTACATTCTCTTTTTACTGATTTAAAATGAACTGAAACACAATAAGGACTATTTTTTGGCAAAGATATAACACGTCTGTTAACTTTCTGTAAAAAGTGATAGAATTTTGACAAATTGGCTAATAACTTACGAAAATTAATGTATTTATGACTTGATAAAATGTTTCAATTTTTGAACTGAACAGCTTGCAAATATGGAGTTGTGGTGGTTTAATGATGAATTAAAGCACAAAATCACTCAACACTGCACAAATTTGGGTATAAACTATTAGAACTTTTTTATTGATAGCTGCCGTATGAGGCTCATGGTGCAGCCATACAACCATATGAATGCCTATCACACAGATCCGTGGTATCGCTGCCTGGTTTGATAATTACCATCATAAAAGGGAACCAGATTTGGATGACTGCGTAACAAAACATTGATGTGTTGCTGCTTATCTCTTTGGTATATTTGTATCAGGTTTGATACTCTATCAGAAACTTAAAAGCTAAATTTGTTGCCCTACTTAATACCTTTACAGAACAATGATTTAAATAGGTTAATAAAAACATTAATACACATGTAGATATCATAGATCAAATAAGTGGAGGGATAGCTAGCTAAATTGTGAATAGATATATTTTCAAATTTTGAAACAGTGTTTTAAGATATATTCAATTCAAATCAAGTGACAAGTATCTTCAACGAGCCTTGTTTAATGCTACCACATAATATAATGTATAGTCAATTGATGGCGTTTGAATTATTTATTTTGCTTTTTCTACCGACGATCAGTTTGGCACTTTGTAAAAATATTGTCATACATGCAGCTAAATTGGTGTTGTTTAACTACACATATCGGAGTCTTTGATGTTAAAACAAAATTGCACGCCACTTATTAGAAATATATAGATCAAAGCCATTTTTAATTCCTGTGAACCTTGACATAGATATATTCTCCACTCATTATCAATAATAAAATAATCAAAAAATTGTTTGATAAATTGATTGTTTTCAATCCCGGTCTAAATATTAAAACTTGCAGGAGTGTAAATTCGGAATGTAAAACCTACAACATGTTATCGAATGCCTGAAAATAGCGATGATGCACGAGTACAAGAAACTACATTGCAACAGCATGATATATACACATGTTTGTAAGTGCCTTGCAAGTGTATAAAAGGCAACAAGTATCACAGATTATCTGACGATACTGATAGCTGCATTGTATATTGTACTAATTGAATAGCCGCCTTCTTACTTGTCTTTAGCTAAGTCTATTCTGCCCTAAAAAGTAAAAACGCAGTATGTGCATTGCAGATACATAGCAAGCTACGATTAATATTTTCCTCCATAACATAAGTCAGTATCTACTATACCAAACATAAATTATGTACATACACCATTTTTGCATGAAATGAATTGAAGTGAAATGTTATCTTTAAAATAAGTATCTGCGATGCTTAATAAATGAACATTCGGGTTTTTACCCTGTAGGACAGTCTATATCATGTTTAACTAAAACGCAAATGCGTTCATTCCTCATTAAACCATTAATATTACAAATTACATCCTCCAATTTGTTTAAGTTTCAAAAAGAATGTTAACTCATTCCACGAAATTAAGTTGGTGAGTTCTTACTTCAATGGGAAAGTATAGTATTGGTTTGTTCTTATTCTTTCTTATTGAGTTTTGTAATTAGTTTATTTATTTAGGTTTTTTTTTTTGGTTTTGTTGGCTTAAAATTATTTCATTTAATGATGATGTGGTTCTGCACACTTGTACTAATTCAGAAAATGGTATATTATAATTGAATGGGTCAAACGAATTACCAACTGTGAAATTCAGATTCAGGGTTTCGTGTGATTCGAAACAATTCGAAGTCAAAGTCTAAATCTGTTATTATATGTGTTTGTTATAGGCCTCAGACACAATCAGAAATTGATTTTTAAACAAACGTGTCTCGATATTGATATATAAAACTGAAATTCTGCTCATAAAGAGTATATGCTTCACTCTCTTTTCATTGTGATATTAAAGACAACCATAATTTTAAGGACTATCTATCTGTATTGGACAAACCTTACTATAGAACATTTTTCACCAGGGCCAGATTGGGAACTCTTGATTTGCAATACACACGGGGCATGTGGTTAAGAATACCTCAAAATGAAAGGGTCCGTTAAGTATGCAATTCAGGTGAAATTGAAGATGTATGCCATTGATAACAAAGTGTACTGGTTATTGTGGTTATATAACCGAGAGAAGCCGATATTTGCAAAACTTGGTTTCAAACCTATATTATTTAATTGCACTGTTTAAGTTCATTGTCTAAATTTATGTATCATGCATATACGAAAAGACAAGCAGCAATCTAGTGATCTGTAGATATTTTGCTCTTTGTTTGTATTTTAAGGCTGAAAGCCTGTATTGATAATAAATTATTTCCATTTGGAGAGTCTGAACATACTCATGTTCTATTATAAATTATTTCAATATAATAATAAAATGATAAAAGCTTACAATACAATATTGTCAATCAAACATGTTGTCTAAATAAACTGCACAAAGATCGAGACTTAAGCAACATGAAATCATTTAACAACATCAACACAAAGATCAGGATGAAAGATAGGCATACTGTTCTGGAAAAAATCATCAAAGTAATCTGTTCTCTTTCATGACAAATGTTTATTAATAAGACATTTCTTCTGTGCTTCTTGCAATGAACTAGGAAAATTTACAAATTTGGCACAAAGTAAACCTTGACATTCGTTTTTTCTTCTTTCTAAACACATTGTTATATGTATGTCTATCCTATACAAATCAAGTGTCAAGTATCTTCGTTGTTTAATGCTACCACGCAATACAATGTATAGTCAATTGATTGCGTTTGAATTATTTATTTTGCTTTTTCTACCAACGATTGGTTTAGCACTCTGCAAATGCTGTCATACACAAGGTTAAGTGGATGTTATTTAACTTCACATATCGGAGTCTTTGATGTTATAACAAAATTGTACATCGATAATTAGAAATATATAGATCAAAGTCATTTTTATTTCCTGTGAACCTTGGCTCATCCATTATCAATAATAAATTAATTATAAATTGTTTGATAAATTTGTTTTTCCAATGTGAAAATAAATGATACATATTTTCAAACATACACTTATAAAAAATGAACATATAAAATCAATTTAGCATTTACAGACATTTGAACTAAGTTTTGTATTTTATAAAACGGAATTAGAATAAGAAATAAGATAAAAAGGATAATAATAGCTTACAAAAATATATGGATAGATGAAATAACTATATCGATGATTTGCTGGTCACAGGTGTAAGTGTACATAGCATTCTTGATCATTTGAAAACTTTCTTGTATGTTAATGGTTATGACACAAATAACACTTGGAAAAATTGAAAATTAAATGAAAAATTGCGTTCTCTCTCAAAATACATCAAATTGTTGAAAAAGCCACAGATCAGTTGAAAATCCAAGATGGCGCCCATGAAATATGTTTTATTTTTTAAATTGGTCAATATATTATTTTAAAACTCGAAGCCAAGGCATATTTCTATCAGATTTGACAGTTTAAATATGACATATACAAATATTTCTTGCAAATTGACAGAAAAAAATGTCTTGCATCAAAATATTACATTTTAGAGCAAATTCTAATATGACCGTCACTGAATAAATGATCAAGCTGTAACCCTGTGTGGTACTTATAAAAAGCATTTCGGTTAGTTTGAAGAATCATGTTGATTCAGATGTTATTTATAAATTCTTTTCGTACTGTTACAATATTCCATTTGATTGCATCTTTAAATTTAATTTAAATTTATTGATCTAATAACACCAAACCTATAACCAGAATTAAACATTACATTATTTAAACATATGAGAAGCGTACATGACTTTTACCGGTATTCAAGCTTTGTACTTTACTAAGCATTTTGTATTGTTGCATTGGTAATAATATCTATGTTGATCATTGGAGGGGAGAAGTGTGCTTTAAATGATGATATTTAGAAACTTATCTCTCAGATTGAAGTGAGGTGCAGGATTGTGTCTTTTGGCAAAATTTTCCCATTCAATGGCAATAATTCATTCATTTTTTTTTCAAGAACGACGCAATTCTGCCAAACGACCAAAAGATACAATACTGCACCTTGGTGTCAGATTGTGAAATAAACATTGACTGAGATGATTTTTTATTACTGTAGAGTAAGATGTTATTCAAACTACTAATATTTGTGGAACTTTATTTTCTCTCAAAATAGACGTACCCACCGAGATGCTACTATCAATTCTGACTAATTTTAAATTTGATTCCACGTAAAGTATCATAAGACTGTTAATTAATCTAAAGTAACTAAAATATTAACTTTTTAGCCCAATCGCAAGAGATACCGGACATGATAGTAGTGGGTTCAACCATCGTACCGGATGACGAATGTACTCGATATTGTATGAGAATTATGGAACAAGATAGCCGTCCCGGTGTAAATATTAAAAATTGCAGGAAAGGCTGTCCGAATGCGGAAGGTAAAACCTACTGCATGTTATCGAATGCCTGAGAATTGCGATTGATGCACGAGTACAAGAAACTACATTGCAACAGCATGATATATACCAACACATGTTTGTAAGCGCCTTGCCAGTGTATAAAAGGCAACAAGGCGCTCTATAAATTGCATTAGTTTGAAACTGTTCTGAAATGTATTTCATTGTTTTCCCCTTCTACTTTTAAATCAAACCAAACCCGAATCCTTTTTGAAAGGCAGTATTTATTGTTAATTTCCATGATATATGTGTTCATTGGAGATTGATTGTTGGTGTTTTAAGGTTTGGAGATAAAACGAACAGGTTGAGATTGACAAATATGTATTGCCCAAAACATATTCTGGGCTATAACTAAGAGCGATTCTGTGCATGTAATGAAGTTACTCATTTATTTCACTTCCTTTTTGATTTGAAGAAAATATTGGTCATCTGCGTAACCAGTAGCCATTACATGAACACAATGGGCTGTTGTTTTATATATTTTAATTAAGTATGCATTATGCATGATATTCTTAGAAGTTTATTATTGTGTATATTCCCCATTACCATCCCATGCGTTGCTAGGAGACGGCACAGTATTTGTGGGTTCCACCCAGTTCCCATATGATGAAGAGACGGAGAAATGCATAGCGCAATTGGACATGCCCATCCAAAAAACCGGGGCCTGGGTAAGAGAGTGCCGTGAAAAACAAAGAATAAGCAAATTGGTGGAGGAAGAAGGTAAGATCACGTGACACACCAATTCAATATGACCGTCGTTTGTTGGTTATTACTGTTCTTTTTTGCAATCATTTGGCTTTTTTCATTCATTTTAATTCATGGCATGTTAAAGCTGTTTTGGTCATCTTCTATTAATTTGCTGTTTACGTCCGTAAAGTGTTGTGAATTAACGCTTAAAGTTTATGATATTGTAAAACTGAGATGGATTCGTTTGTGGTTAAATTACATATTAATGTCATAATTGCATGAGTGATTACACAATTTTGAAACATTTTAAAACTTTTGTGTTAGGTACTCTTTTACCGACATTTTTATAGAATACTATTTTTGGGATAAAATTAAAAAGTATTTTTTTGTTCATTCTGTTTACTATCTAGTAACTATACATACGAATTTTTGAGATATATTTCTAATATTTGATCGCTCAAAATATACGCCAACTAATTAGGGAATATGCTTGTGTCGATATCCCTAGGTTATAAATTTTGAAATATTCATATGCTAGCTTCAGTTTTGATCAATTTGACAGTGTAGGTTTCTAATAATAGACTCAAATCATCTCTCATTTTTGTCCTTAGTAAGTCATAAATCATTTGGCCATTAATTCTCCATGCGTGCCAATTTGTCATCTATCAATGTCAAAACCACTCTTGCGTGTGAAGAAATTTCTTTTTGAATAATAAAGATATTACCAACGGTCATCAAGCACTTCAGGCAGTCAAAATAAAATATCACAATAGAACGAGGTGGTACTAATGTCAATTGGTAATTAATTAACCTACTAAACTATATTCAAATGCACTGAATTAAGAATGGTGGTGGCTATTTCTAATTTTATTAAAAACTGCCCTTTTGAGTTAAAGTATTAAAGCAATTAACAGTTTAACAGTAAGGGCCGCGTCAAAACTCAACCGGTAGTTTCCTGCAGGTTTTTTTTGCGGTTCTGACCGGTTCACCCGGAATAACCAATAGGCAACCGTCCAAAACCGATCAGAACTGGCAGACAACAGCCGGTTGAGTTTTGAAGCGGCCCCTAAAAAGAAGTAAAGAAAATGCAGGTGGCAGGGTCAACAAACATGTCATGATCTATCATCTTTATAATGATAGGCCCGTCACTCTGTGTATTTGTTTTCATCTGCTGTTTCTTGACATTGCAACAGCATGATATATACCAACACATGTTTGTAAGCGCCTTGCCAGTGTATAAAAGGCAACAAGGCGCTCTATAAATTGCATTAGTTTGTAACTGTTCTGAAATGTATTTCATTGTTTTCCCCTTCTACTTTTAAACATATTATTTCCTGTGAACCTTGGCATAGATATAAAGCTCATCCATTATCAATAATAAATTAATTATAAATTGTTTGATAAATTTGTTTTTCCAATGTGAAAATAAATGATCCATATTTTCAAACATACACTTATAAACAATGAACATTTAAAATCAATTTAGCATTTACAGACATTTGAACTAAGTTTT
>JXSR01S027835.1:12826-25469 GCA_000969725.1 Ophiothrix spiculata | reverse complement strand
TGTACATTTTTGTCGTATTTTTACAGTTCAAAAAAACATATTAATGTATGTTAAAGATGGGCTGTTATTTTGGGATAATTATAATCGTGATATTTGTCCAAAAAATGTGATTAAAACAAAACATGTTGTGTGACTGACAGTAATGTTTGAGCCTAGAAATTACAACCACGTAGACAATAAATGTCTTGATTTATTATAAGTAAAATGCTTGTCTTGGTATTGCTTGCCTGATATCTTTTACTTTTTTGAATTACCAAATTCTTAAAAAGTCAATCGACACAAGCAAAACGTATTAGTCAAAGCAAAAGGTTGTGAATATGCTTTAAGCAATTACTGAAACTCTTTTAATTAATCGTGAATTTAATGCCAAAACGAGGTAACCCAGAATGAATGGTTACCAAAATATTAAGGAATCATAAGAGCTGAGCTTCCAAACAGTCGTGCACATGATTACATATACATTTATTGATGAAACAATATATGTAAGAGCCTTTCACCGTCGTCCCACTTTTACTGTATCTTATCATATGAAAATGTCAAGTATTGTTTTCAAAACCCTCTTAAGTAGATGCCGACTACTCGTCTATCTATCCAGAGAAGACGAAAGAGGCTACTTAAGAATTTGTCTAAATTATGTGCTATTAGCTTTAAAAGGCAAACCGCGTAGACTTTTTAACGGCTTCTAGTGTATTAGCTGAATTCGAATGTTTATCTTTCCTTCTTTCCTTTAAGATGGGTTTAAATATCTGCATTGTATAGAATTTCGCACACTGTTTTATAAATGTAACATTATATGCATTCTTTGTCTTTGAGTGTGATTTTACCTTTTGGCTATCCATCTTGGTTATGACACAAATCGAAAATCACGGCGACATGTAAACATAACCATCCGACGCGTACAATCCCTACTTGATAAGGAATAGTTTATGTTTGAAATGGGGTGAGTTTGTTTTTCAATAATGGTGTCTATTGCTTTTTGGCAAATAATTTATTTCATTTATTGTTGAGAAATGACTAAAATTTGTGACTAAGAATTTCTTAATGGCGGGGGCACCTATTACTCAAAATATTCTACCCCCATCCATTATGAGACAAAAGATGACAGACAAAACAATAAAAATAGGGGAGTGTGGCCGAGCGGTTAGGGCACAGGTCTCGTAATACAGAGGTTGAGGGTTCAAGCCCCGGGCGAGGTAGTTTTCGTCTCCTTGTTTCGTTGGGCAAGAACTTTACTCTTGTTCCGTGGTTCTGAAGGCACGTTCAGCTGTTCATCATGTTCATGGGGTGTGCATGTAATGCAAATACAGTGTATATTGATAGATAGATCGATTGATAGATCGATAGATAGATCGATCGATCGATTGATTGATTGATTGATCGATTGATTGATCGATGGATTAGTCTTATTTCTCGAATTCGTCTCCTGGTTTCGTTGGGCAAGAACTTTACTCTTGTTCCGTGGTTTTGAAGGCACGTTCAGCTGTTCATCATGTTCATGGGGTGTGCATGTAATGCAAATACAGTGTATATTGATAGATAGATAGATAGATAGATAGATAGATAGATAGATAGATAGATAGATAGATAGATAGATAGATAGATAGATAGATAGATAGATAGATAGATAGATAGATAGATAGATAGATAGATAGATAGATAGATAGATAGATAGATAGATAGATAGATAGATAGATAGATCGATAGATCGATTGATCGATAGCTCGATTGATCGATTGATCGATTGATTGATTCATCGATTGATCGATGGATTAGTCTTATTTCTCGAATCACAAACGTACCAAATCAAGCTGAATAGTCAAATGAACTTATGATCAATGTCTTTCCATGTGTTAGAAACAAATTGGCCAAAAATAATCCTAGTCAATCATTACTAATCTCTTACACTATACAAAACCACCAGTTCACAATGTTGTAGAATACAAGGAATATGCTATGGTTCTCGCAACAGAGCCAGTTTGCTTGTTGCCTACTTCAAGTTTTATAGAGAATAGTAAAGATTCTGATTTCATATGATATTTTGAGCAGGGGGCAGACATATTTTTGTTGTATCTTCAATTCTTCTTTCGATCATAGTACTTTGATCATCGCTTTATAGAGAGATTAAAATTTGTAGCCCTTTTAAATATTACAAAAGACTGAAGTTTAAGAGTTCAAGCCTCTTGTATATCTTTTAAGAGTTTTTCCTAATTACTTAACAGTAACAGTCTCTTTGCAGACGATTGTCTATTATACAGGTCAATTTCATCCCCATCAGATTCAAAAATGTTGCAAAAAGATCTAGACTCTCTTGTAGAGTGGTCATCTAAATGGCAGATGTCGTTTAATACTCGTAAATGTAAGACCCTACGTGTAACCACCAAGACAAATCCCGTCATACACCATGAATCAAGATAAATTAGAAAAAAGTGTCTCATCATCCCTATCTAGGAATAGAAATTAGTAGCGACCTTAAATGGTCACATAACATTAACCATTTCACAGTCAAAGCTTATAACGCTCTTTGGTTTATTCATTGGAGATGTGCAAAGTACGTAACACAACAAATGTACTTTGCCCTCGTCAGACCCCATCTTGAATTCGTCTGCGCTGTGTGGGATCCCCATAATAAATGTGACATCCAACGTATTGAATCAATTTAGCGTAGAGCGGCTCGATTTGTAACTAATGATCATAGAAGAACAGAGGGCATGGTTACAAAAATATTAGATGACCTTCAATGGCCCTCCCTAGAGCAAAAAAGAAAAATAACCATTTGGCAATCATGTATAAAATCCAAAACAATCAAATTTCCATACCAATTCACACCAATGTATGTAGACATTCAGCTACTAAAACCAGGCAATATCATCCACAAAGATTCAGTATAGTACCAAGTCCTTCAGATACCTATAAATATAGCTTTTTTCCCTCGCGCAGTCAAAGATTGGAATTCACTAAACCCATCTTCATATGATGCAGAATCCCTGGCCATTTTTAAACAGAGTATTGAACCTACCTCATAATTAAATGTACACTCCTAGGGTACCCTTCGCCCTGGGGTAGGCCTTCGGTATTTCGCCTGCGGTCAACATTTAATCAATACATACCATTTTATTCACACCTTTCAATTAATTGTAAACTCCTAGGGTACCCTTCGCCCAAGGGATTGGTCGCCGGTATTTCGCCTGTGACCATTAGCATATCATTGTAGTTGTTGAATTATTTTAATTGTATAATTTTGTAGAGTAAGCTTTGTTAATCATGTCAAAATTTCAATTTATGCCATTGTATATTTCTCTGCGTGATATTGCAGCTTAGCAACTTTGCAGAGTAAAACATATAGATCATAGATAGATAGATTACAAAAGACTGAAGTTTAAGAGTTCAAGCCCCTTGTATATCTTTTAAGAGGTTTTTTCCTAATTACTAACATTAAGACCGGACACTTTTATCATTCTTTCTTATTTCAGCAAGGTGTACGTACTGAGACAGCTTTAACAGTGCAACGTTGAATAATTGTACTTTCAGCAACACAATATCTTTTCATATCTAATTTATAAGTAACATGCCTTTTCTTGTAAATAAAAATAGTGAAATAACCCAATTTTGTAAGCACAGACTTACTTACATTTTCATTCTAGGTTTAAACCATGATCGTGACTAATCGGATAATACTAATTGCCTAAATCAAATACAAGTCTATAAATCTGGTTAAAGCGAGATAACACTTAATAAATTCGATTATGTAATGTAAGCCATGATAAAGCTTAAATTAAATTATAATAGGTTCAAATTTAAAATGCATTAACTCAAATTGAATGTTCTGTAAGGAAATAAAAGGCAGATCTTCTAAAACAGTCACACATAGTATGGCATATAGATTTATTGATTAAAAACAAATGTAAGAGCCTTTAACCATCGTCCCACTTTTACTGTATCTTCTTATGCCAAAATGTTAAGTCTTGTTTTCAAAACCTTTCCAAGCAGATGCCGACAATTTGTCAATCTATCTTAAAAAGACTATAGTGTCTACTTAGGAATCTGTCTAAATTATGACCTATTAGCGATAACAAGCAAACCGCGTATTTTTATCGGCTCTTTTTGTACCTGATTGAGTAGCTTTATCTTCATAAAGTTACCTCCGCTATATTTTGTCTCATGCACCGATTATTTCTAAAGTAACATAATAATATTCACTTTCATTGTTATAAAGGAAAACCTTATAACCATAGGTTTTGATCGAGTGTAACTTGCCTACAAATTCTGCAAGTCGATTGCCATAAGTCACTTTGCCAAGTCCCTCTAACGTGGTCAAGAAACATCTTATGCTTCTTTCATACTTATTGTCGCTTTGCAGCGTTGTAGCTTTGCAGCTCTGTCGCTTGCTTTTTTTCACACTTTTCTAGCTTTGCAGTTTTGTCGCTTTTCAGATTTACCGCTTCTTGTCGCTCTGAAAGTTGAATTCATTTCGACTCAAAAATTCTTGTCGTGCGACAAAATTTTGCCGATATCGATTATCTCAGCGACAGGTAGCTTTGCCGCTACGACAACCGGAAGCGGCAAGTTTTTGCTAAAAAATATACATCATGCAGCGACAAAGCTGCAAAACTACACGAGTATGAAAGCAGCATTAGACAGATGGCATTAAATACTTGTGTGCATGGTGCATCGCGCCTTGAACAGGATAGAAATGGATTCTTGGTATCAATGGAAAGAAGAGACCCTACCCTATACTATTGTATAAAGTAACCTAAATTTGGGCCCGTCAATTTCAGGTTCACATGGGGTTCAAACGAGGGTTAAAATTACATCAAACAAAGTAACATGTCTACGCTTTTGTTGCATTTTGAAAAAAAAACTGTTTCTGACAAAGATTTCTACCTTTGTTGATAACTCAAAAAAATAATAATTCTGTGATATTAAAATTGTGCAGACATCTAGAAGAGGTATAATTTGCAGGTTATGCATAATACGAATTCTCCATTGCAATCATTGCTGGTAACAAGATTGTTTTACTGTCGACATTACAATCTGATGAGATGGTCATGGCTCTGCAAGTTTTCTTCATGTTGTAATTTCCAAGAGCGATGTTCATCCGGTGTGGAATGATTAGTATTTGTGCAATATTTAAACCAATTCTTAATGATTCTTTAGTTTCAGGAATTCTCTTTCTTTCTTTTAAACCATCAGTTTATTGTGCCAGTCTAAAATTTAAAATGCATTGGTGGAAATAATAACATTAACTACAGCTATTTCAGGAAGTCGTTTACAGCTGATTTTTTTTAAATTAATTCTGCATTTCTTTTGATGTATCTTAATGAATATTGTCCCAATAAACATTGTGCAAGGAAACAGAACTGATTTTCTCAGAAGTTAGGCACACCAGCTAACTCAAAATTATATCATTCTCAAGCCCATAGTTTTGTCCATCATTGTTGAAAATATCAAGAAAATCAATCGATGCAAACCAGAGATATCATGGATTTTGTTTGCTTGTATCATTTTCCTTCTGTACAATGGGATTCCTATGGTTAAGCATGTTCACAAAGAACACCGGAAGAGTCTTTATAACATTAACGCTTGAATTTTTTACAGTGACAAAGTCACCGCATAAGTTTCGCCAATATATTTAAAAGGTAATCATATAAAGCCTCTTTAGATATGTTTCTCCCCCCCCCCCCCTTTTTTTTTTTAATTTTCTCTATATTTGTTCTATTCGAAAATATACACAAAGACTGTAAAACTAGGTTTATTGTAAAATGTACTCAATGCTTCGTATATATTGTTTTCATGAAAGACATATGGTTTGATTTTCTTCTTTTGAGAACCGAAAATTAATCTAATTAAGTAAATTATAATCTTTTTGTATAATAATATTGCACCAAAATAATTGAACATATAGTTGTCTTATGTCTTATTTCAGATCAAAAGCAGTAAGTACATCATTGGGTTGGTATTAATGGCAAAAGAAAAACTTTAAGAAATCTTCTAATCAAAAATATTTTAATAAATTTGGTTGCTCGCATTGCTTCTAAAAATTGCAAAAATCCTCAATTTGTCTCCATTAGCTGTTGATACACCTTGTTCAATTTGTCACAGTGATTCACAGCACAACTCATTACACTTCAACGCAGCCATCGGGCATCAGTCATTAAGCCGTTTTAGTTAGGTAAGTGTTTGACATTTACTACTTGGTCGTACGGATTTACAAGCAATATACGCAACAAACAAAATATGACTAAAAGCTGCCATAAACCAATCACTGCAATACTTTGACGCCACTACTTCAGATTAATGGGGGGAAAAAGAGTCAACATATCGCGTAAGAAGCGCTTTCCAGACCATTATACTCCCTTCAAATGTCCAAATTAACACATGTTTTTATAGTTCTTCCGATGCACTCCACAACATGTCATATATTGTATCAGCACAACTAACTGTAATACCACCGATAAGATAATAAAATAAGAGAATTATATAAATATCCAAACAGAGAAGACAGTAGCTTTTTACCTTGATGCCAAATGCCTAGTATTTGCATTTTATTTTATTTTATTTCATTTTATGTTACCACACACCATCCGAGACAAGAGCGAACTGTTGATAATCCCTTTACAGCTACGTAAACCAAAATTGGCCGATCGGTTACGATTTAACAGAAGGAAATGCTGTATAATGCACCACTTTGAAAATATTCTTATCCATGTTCATAACACACACGAGTAATGTTTTAAATGTCAAAAAGATTGATTTCGGAATAACAACAGCATTCGCTTATGAGTGCGAACATGTTTCTTCAATTAATCATCGAAATCGGTAATGACGCCTTAAATGTTGATATCGGTAATGATGCCTTAAATGTCTGTCGGGTTTTTACAAAGGTGATTGAATCATTTTCATCCTGTTCTACTTACGAAATGACATTTCAAATCAATTACAGAAACTTATAAGATTATTATTTTTGCAAAAATAGGCGTGTCTGTGCAGAAACAACAAGAAACCTAACACCGTTTAACATTGTTTAACTTTACGCTATGTTTTCATGAGGCAAAAAAGGAAAAAAATGTAGCCTTTCAAACTGAGACAAAAATGTCTATAAAGTTCATAAATCTGATCCAAGAAGTAAAATAGGAATTTCTTACTGCAGACGATGCAGGCTACCATCTTTCTCAACGCTAGATGAGTGACTGGTGTTGACTACCATTGACGCTAGTTCCCTTAGAAACAAACTGCAGTGTTGCCAGTTAATTTCTTGGTTGCAAGAAACTTATAAAGATGTGAGATAATTGATACTGTCCTTCATCTCTATTCTTCAAAACCAAAGTTTTGAAGCGCACATCACCGGCGTACATCGAAGAATGTTATGACATGTCAACCGTCAAGATTCATTGAAGGATAAAGCACTCGAACTGCAACAGAAATCACTGTCGTGCCCAAAGGGGGTGGGGGGCACGTGCCCCCAGTTTGGTGAGTCAGTCGGGGGAAAAGGCCCATTCGGGGATCTTGACACAAAAAAGATAGACAAAAAAGGGGAGCAGAGAAAAAAATCAAAAGAAAAGAGAAGAAAAATAGTTTTAAATGTTTTGAAAATCATTGAAAAACTTGAATTTCCCTTAGTTTTTGATAATTTAAATGTGAAAAAGCGAACTTTCATGTATTATCAATATCCTGTCAAAATTTGCCAAATTTTAGCTGATAGCAGATTTATTCACATTAGAAAATGGTCTGCGTGTACGGTGCGTATCGCGTCGTGCAAAGCCGCTGTTGCAGGCTTTGGCGAGTGCGATTTTACTTTCATCATTTGTCGCATTCAAGCAACACGCAAACGGAAGGCATAGCTAATTACGATTTTATAGTGTTTCAAAAATGGCTTTCGTTATATTTTTACGTGAAGTCATTTCGCCGTATCTTAAACGTAGTTTATCATAGCTTTGTAGCACCACCGAGGTAACCCCAACACTGTAACGCGACCACACTCGTCGTTTGCGTTATTGTATATATGTGACCCGTCATATCGAAAGGTACCTTAATACCGGCATAGTACGTTACGAGATACGGGCCATTGAAGCTAAGCATAGTCAAAAATCACGTCCAAGGTCGAATTTCTAATTTCATCAGAAAGGTTATCATTAAAGTGTATTCTGTTATATTAATCAGGTTCCAACATCCAAAACATAAGAAAAATGTATTAAAAACCAAGCTGAAAATTCCCTCTCCATTCAAGATTTACTAAGTACAAAAACTTTAAACTCGATTTTCTCAGAACTATAGTTTTCCGAATCAGCCCGATGCCTTTTACCAATTTGGGTGTAACTTCGCATCCGAACATCAAATAACCAAAATAAAGGTGTCATTTTAAAGCTTAAAATCTCAGCTTTCAGATGAGACCAAAAATTCAATTTTGATTTTGCCGACCTTAAGGTACCTTTCGATATGACGGGTCACATATAGTGCCCGTGTAATTTTGTGAATAATGCAAAACATAAAAACTATATTTTTAAAAATGAAAATGAGCAGCTATCATTCCCTTGAATTAACATATGGTTTAAATACCCATGATAAAGGGAAAACTAGTCGTAGATATCATACAGGCGTGATGATTGTATGACTAAGTTATGTATAGCAGCGTGAATATATGCACCTATTATCAGAGGATTGTGTGGTTATAAGCTTTCCTCATATTCGTCTGAGTAAGATGCTCTACATATTCATCTGGGTACTTGTCTAGGATGAGAAACGTAAGGTTGAATTCCAGATTCTCAACCTATTATACTACCATTTCTAATCCAAGTGGATTAAAATTCAAGGTAAATATGTTTATTTTATAAGATTTTCATGCCAAATAAGGTCAAAAATTCACTTTTTTCCATAGTTGGCCATTTTTTGACCTTATTTGGGATGAAAATCAAAAAATTGGCCAAAATCCAAAAAAGTATTTGTTCAAAAGTTATGGTACAAAATGAATTTGCAAAAATGCAACAATGAGTGATGTGCTTTCCCCCCTTAATATTTTTTTACTGAAGAAAAGGGCATGAATGGTGCCATCAAAAGATGAAATGCGGCCTATCAGTCACAAAGCAGAGTAGTTAAAAAAGGCCTTAAACACAGACATAAAACATAACAAGACAAACAACGTGATTTGAAGGAAAGGATAAAAAGATAATAAATAATTTAAAAGTTCTGATACAAGAGAAAACCATCTACTACTGTCTTGAAGGAGTCAATGTTGGGACTGCTAGGAAAGACAGATGCAGGGAGTGAGTTCCAAAGTCGGCTCGTCCTCGGTATGTTGAGGTGTAGCTCGGTATTTGACCTTGGTATCATGACAGCATATGGGTGTCTACTTACGGATGATCTTGTAATCCTGGTGTAGGTTACTTTGTTTGGGATGATATCTGACAGCTCAATGGATGGTTGCAGAAAACAGTGTCGGTAGAATACACAAAGTGAGGCGACATTCCTCCTGTGCTCGCGTGCCCAGGACAGTGTGTTGGAAATAGTGACACCAAGAAGAGTTATATACACGTATGTATGGAGGGTCCTCTTAACATTTTAAATCTATAGCTGATGTATGTAATAATGTAGGTCATTTGTCATATTGAGAGCTCATGATGTATTTGAGCTTTCAACAAGTTTGTTCCTATGAATAAGATGCTCTAGATCTGTTCATATCGTAGCCTGTCTATAATAGTGAACTAATAACATTCATGCTACTTAATAAACTTGGCCAGAGATTCTTTCAAAGTATAGCATAAGCATCAGAAAGCAATCTCTATTTAAGCTTTAATATCCGACATAATCAAGCTAGCAAACAGACAACGCAAACACGTATGAAGGTTGCTTATAGAGAAACTTGAGAATGTGTTAAAACGTAATTATTCAACTTGCCACCTCAAGCCAAACCATTATGTTAAAATTTGCAACAATTGTTCATGCATCATGTGTAATAATCGAAAGTATCTTGTCTATTCTGTATGGCAGTGGTCATGGAAGGAGTATTACTCGGATTAGGCATGTTATATACGAAAACGTAGATCGTTTCCAGTGAGTCGTGAGCAGGTGAGATTTCCCTTTCCTCTACACAATATTATACCGTGAAATATTGAATCGACCGTGCACTTGATGTTCAACATGAATTTTATTCAATCTGTGTAATATTTCTTAAAGTCTTATGAAATAGAAAATATAGACCATGATGCATATTTATGTAATAATGCAAATAAATTTGTCGAAATATATGTGATTTACGGGCAATTTTACTGGCAAGTTGTGTCACGCGATTGGCTGGCGATTTTATTTCTAGATATATCAATTACGATTTTTTATCCTGATATGTTTATCACCTTGTTTAGGCCTTCGCCAAGGAAACCCAACTTGGTACTTGGTTCAAAGTAAGCTGAAAGAAGCTTATCTTTAACAGGGCTCCAAGATATTTTTGATGAAATCTGACCAAAAACAACATAAGTTGCCCGATATGTTCATCACAAATTGACCTTTACATAAAAAAGTGGTAACAATATTGTTATTCCAACTATATGAGCAACCCTGTACCTGATGACGCCATTTAAGTAGCGATTTTTGTTATTTAGGATTCTTCTTTGCCGACCGAATTGTCAGTTATTCAAAAGTTGACTTTGCTGTTATCTGCTTAAATTCCACATCATTTCTCCGGCAATAATTTTTTTTTTCTACATCCAATATACCTTTCGTTTGAAGACAGATGAATGATACTTTGAAGACAAGTTCCATCACATTGATTTCATCTTCACGCCAAATACCCGTTTCCTCGCTCAATTCAATACTGTCAATAAATATCCTTTTTGTTGGAAAGTTAAATTAAGTTAACTTCACTCTACAAGTCTCTGTTAATAATGCAATGTGACTTGACAATTTTAAGAAAGCCGTGTATTTTATAAGGTGACAGGCCTTGATATGTAGTTTCCCATTTTTTTAAATATCATTAATTGTATTGATTGTCAATTCATTCACAAATGTGACCGTCCAGCTCAAAGCAGCAGTAAATGCCAGCTCTTGTCAGTTTCACTTTTTTAAATATGTGCAAAGACTATGCTTTAAGGATTGAAATGACACCTTAACCCTAGTTCTATGCAACAACAACCCCCTACCGAATTTTTTTCTGTCGCTAAAAATTCCTCGCGCGCAGCGCGAGGTGACTTAATGCACCTCTAAGTTCATCCTATGCACTTATTCTAGTGAACAAATTTCAACCCTACCACCTTCAGGGGGTTACAGTGTCCGTTCAAAGTTCGGAGGTCAGGGGGGTTGGTGTAACTCCATGATTTTAAAAATATCATTCTTATAGCAGATATCCATTTCAAACTTGGTATTTAGGTATAACTAGTCATTTCCTACAATACTTAGCAAAAAACCGAACTGCTGCTTTATTTAGGTAGTCAGCGAGATGTAAGAAAACAAACCTTACACAAAATCATTACATTGAAAAAATAAAATGTAAGTATGTAAGGTTTTTAAAATCATTACATTGAAAAAATAAATTGTAAGGATGTAAGGTTTTTAAAATCATTTCATCGAAAAAAATAAAATGTAAGGATGTAAGGTTTCTAAAATCATTACATCAAAAAATAAAATGTAAGGATGTAAGGTTTTTAAAAATCATTACATTGAAAAAATAAAATGCAAGGATGTAAGGTTTTAAAAGATGCAATTCATGAATTGGATGTGACAAAAACCTCGCCTGTTTTCTAACTAAATAATAACAAGAGAACATTATAAATATATACTCAAAATTTCACTTGATTCCGACCATTCGTTTCCAAGTTACAAACTTTTCAGCATTTTAAAAATCCCCATAGGCTATTGTGTTGTAATTACTGTCGGGGCCCCGACAATTATTAGAAAATGACACATTTTGTTACTTTTCTCAAAAATGAAAGCACATATGAAAGAATGGTTTAGGGATCGTATCATATACCAGTTGACGATTCTTATAAGCTAAAAAACTCAATTTTGATAGAGGTGAACTTGAGGTTGAAAAGTGGATCATGAATTGCCCCTTTAAAATCATTACATCGAAAAAAATGTAAGAATGAAAGATTGTTAAGATCATTACATTAAATAAATAAAATGTATTAAAGAATGTAAAATTATTAAAATCATTACTTTGAAAAAATAAAATGTAAGGATAAAAATGAAATGATTTGAAAACCTCACATACTTACATTTAATTTTTTCCGATGTAATGATTTTAAAAACCTTACATCCTTACATTTTATTTTTTCATTGTAATTATTTTAAAAACCTTACATCCTTACATTTTGTTTCCGATGTAATGTTTTTAAATCCTTACATCCTTACATTTTATTCAAAAATAATAAAATGTAAGGATGTAAGGTTTTTAAAATCATTACATTGAAAAACATAAAATGTAAGGATGTAAGGTTTTTAAAATCATTACATCAAACAAATAAAATGTAAGGATGTAAGGTTTTTAAAATCATTACATTGAAAATATTAAAATGTAAGGAGGTAAGGTTTCAAAATCATTACATCGAAAAAATAAAATGTAAGGATGTAAGGTTTTTAAAATCATTGCATTGAAAAAATAAAATGTAAGGATGTAAGGTTTTTAAAATAATTACATTGAAAAAAAATAAATGTAAGG
>JXSR01S027834.1:4177-20435 GCA_000969725.1 Ophiothrix spiculata | reverse complement strand
CAAACAATTATAAAATTATTTTTTATTAAAACTCAATAAAAATCTAAAATATAAATATAAACCGATAGCTTTCGATTTGACAAAAAATTATAAATATGTAAACAAATAATACTATGCCATGTTAAGACGGAAAATTGAGATCTAAAGTATAGTTGTGTGTTTTCATTTTTTCTTAAATATTTCTGACGACTTATTGGGTGGATGAAAGAAGGTGGTACCCATTGGTCATTAACGGGGGACAGTATCTAACCTCGTAGATCTAACATTTTAGATTTATTTGCAATAATTGTATTTTAGCATCTTTACAATCAGCATCTGGGACGATACATTTGCCTTCTTATCAGCACTTAGCTATAATGGTGTACACATGCGTGAACAAATGTTTTCAAAATACCCCCTAAACACGTTTTTCGAGTAGCCTTAAAAATGACCCCTAAACAAGGATTTCGCGCCGTTATTCCTTTCATTTTACCCCCTTAACAAGTTTTTTTCTAAATAAACACCCCTTAAACAAGTTTAAACCATATGCTCTGGATAAAGTATACAAAATTACCCCCAAACACGTTTGGTCGGATTTTGAAAATATACCCCTTTTTGTTGAAAATCAGTGTTTTCTGACCCCTAACATTTTGCCTAAACACGAAACGTACGGACCGTGCCTCTTGACAAAAATACCCCCCTTTTTCCGTGTTTTTTTGTTCACGCATGTGTACAACAGTATGGCTAAGTGGCCCCCCGGGTTCTTTCCTCAAAGTACAGACAACTAATAACTAACACAATCAGCATGGTATCTGGCGAAAATAGCCTCTTCTGTTTTCTTGGGAAGATTATGTTAGATAGGATTCAAAGCATAACTTGGGTCATATAAGTTACCATGGGAAGATATTGTATGCACAAATGATGTCGATAAGATCATTGATATGGGAAATTGTTTATGTGTGACACGCGTATTATTACTTAATTGAAGTTGTGACGCATTAGAAGTGACGCACATATGTGTACCGCCGCGGCAAAAGGGTCCAGTTGTCGGCTCGTACATGTTGCTCCTTGTAGCATATCTAATGTGTGGTATTTGTATACATCAGATATGCTACAATGAGCAACATGTAGGAGTCGACAACTGGACCCTTTTGCCGCGGCGGTACACATATACAAATATCTTTATTTTGCTATTTAGTTATTACAAGTTTTGAGAAAATTGAACAAACAAAAACAAAACCAAACAAAACCCCCGAGACAGATTTGTTAGTTTGTTGCTCATTTTATTAAAACTTATGAAATAGATAAAATATAACAGGTAAAATTATATAACACATAAATGTTTTGGAAAAAAAATTAAAATATTATTTTTTATTAAAACTCACTAAGAATCTAACATATAAATATAAATCGATCATGTATATAGCATATTTGGAAGATTTCCTGTGTGATAACTAGATGATACGATGCAAATATACATTAGGCCACAACTTTGTGTGGGCTCTATTTCATAAAGCTATTTAGAAGCAATCTTAAATGATATTTTGTAAAATTACTTCAAAACAGGAACATTTTGAACATGTTCAACTTGCAAGTGATCAAACTTCCCATCTTAAGACCATGTAAACTAATTTATGTGAATGATTTACACATTTCTGCCATTTATCGATGAAGTTATGAGTAATTGACCTTTGACCTATAGTCAAATTAAAATCAGACCTAAAGTTAGGATCATTTTGATAAAGATAGCAACTTTTCTGTTCGTTTTAAATTTTCTTTGGAATAGGAATTACATCAACTGATAATAATTTAACATTTATCATCCAAAGTTGCTTTAGGAAATGGAACTCATTGCTCCCAGAGTCTAAAATATTTGTGGATTTATTCTGCAGACCAACTTAGGGATATTCTTAAATCTTTATGCAATAGGTTATAAATACCAGGTCACAACTTAGATTTTCCAAAGCTGTGGCCTGGTAACGACCGGCAATTTTTAGGCAATTTTTACTTTGTAAAACATGTTCATAGGTAATGTGTAAAACATGCGCATATAGCCAATTCATTCGAAAATCTCTTAATTTGTCAACTCTTGATTTAGGCAAAAGCTTTTGTAGGAAAACAATCTGTAAAATATCAAAATACATGTATATAATGATAATAATACCATAAATTATTTCATTTTGCGTTCATCACAAAAGACATGATCTTGGAGAATCCATGATCGTTCTGCTAAATTGAATTATAAAGGTAACTCCACCCAAAACTTATTAAAATAGTCCTGTGGGTCAGCTTGATGTCCCAACTGTGAAATTCTATTGAATTCAGAAGAAGAATTGAAAATACAGAGGTCAGAACACAGTTTGAGGAAACAGCTTGGCATTTTGAGATGAAGGTTAAATTTAGGCAAATTAAGGGCGAGATAATTGAGAAAGGGAAGTTGGTATAAGAAGAAATAATAAGACGAATAAGACGAAATTGTAAATTCAATGCAATTAAATTCTCTTGAAAATCTAAGGAACAGGTCAAGTTTAAATTGAATAAATATGGACAATGATGAACAGGCCTGATGATGAATCTTTTCAAAAGTTAAGCATGGTCTTGTAAACATGGTAAACGAAAGTAAAGGTAGTTCTACCAAAATGGACTTATAAGCTGTAAGGGTCATGTTTTGGTCAAAATTGTATTGAATTCAATCAAAAGAAGTATCTCAAAATCGTTTGTAATAACAAAATCGCTCGTATAAAACAGTAAACACATGCTTTGCGTTCAAAGTTGAATTAAAATACTCGCTTTATTTTAAAAAGAAGCTCACAGCTCAATGCTAGAGTTCATACTTTCATACAATGACATGTACAAATATCATTTGAATTTTCCTTATTTTCAGCACTAAATTATCGTACTTATGTCGATATACAAGAGGAAGTCTGGTACTAAAATATAGGTCTAATATAACATAGCAAATGCATGCGAATGCAATCTTAAGGCCTAGATGCAGTTCGTCATTTTTACCATTTGTAAAACCCAGACAACTGATTGCACATTGACCTCGAGTTACAAGACAATATTATCGATTGGAATAAGCCGCTAAAATTAGAAGAATAAAAAATCATACAGTGGCAAACATTCCAAATGAAAATTTTATCATTGGAGAAATATGAAGTGGTTAGCAAATCTTTTCTTCAAAATCAAATCCACAGTACCTGTCAAGGACAGATATCAAATTATATTGTTTGAAAATAACGATTACCAATGAAAGTAATGCACTGTGAATTTCTATATTAAACAATACAATTCATATAAATGACAGACAGTTTAAAACTCTTATGGAGGAGAAAGGCTGGGAGGGCAATGAGGCCCGTTAAATAGCCTACCCCTATATAACATTACATAAAATAAACAACAGTAAGGAAAAAAATACCAAAAAGACATACAACGAAGAGCTCAAAGGACGTGGGATGGTCTATTACAAATAACAAAGTTACTCATTGGCTTGCAGTAGGTGACGTTTAAATAGAATTATAAAATGTCTTATCGATTTGGATTCTTTTATATTTTTCGGCAAAGAGTTCCATAAAATGGGGCCATTCTATATTATGCATTGGTCAGAAAAGGATTTCTTGTTTTTGGTTAAATTCAAATCGTTGGTATGTCTTGCTTATGGATATCAGACCGTTTTTGTAAAGTATTATCTTTAAATGCATCCGGTAAGTCATTGATGCTAAATCTTTGAGTGCAAACTCCCAGTTCCAAAGTACACATATCATTAATATTGAGGAGATTAGATTTGAGGAATAAAGGGGCAGTATGACTTCTAAAGTGGGAGTTGGTAATTGATCTTATTGCCCACTTTTGAAGTTTTACTATTTTGTCAAGATAACTTTTCATGTTTTACCCCAAATCACAACTCCATAAATTAGGTATGGGAAGTATAAGAGTACAATATAAAGTCCGTAATATGCTATAAGGAATAAAATGCTTCAGTTTGTTGATGACACCAATATTTCTTGAAATAGTTTTATATGTACAATTAATATGATTTTTCCACGACAAATTCTCGTCTACTATAACTCCCAAGAATTTGGTACTGGTAACTTTATCAAGCTGTGTATTGTTTAGTATAATATTTAAGTCGTTTTGTATTTTACTTGTCATAAACGTTGTACCTAGAATTTTAAAATTGGTTTTTGTAGCATTGATGGACAATTTATTCGCTTTGAACCAATTTGAGACTTCTTTTAATTCTCCATTGACGATACTTGTCTTATTAACAATATTCTATCAGAGAATAACATATTAGTGTCATCAGCAAAAAGAATAAAATCAAGTATATCGGAAGTATAAGTTATATCATTGACGTATAATATAAACATGAGGGGGCCCAAGATTGAACCTTGTGGTGGAACGCCACACTCAATATTTTGAAGTTCTGATATACAGTTATTAAATGAAACAAATTGTTTTCTATTACTAATTAAGGTAACTTTTAAACCATTGAAGAGCAATTCCTCGGAATCCATAGTGTTCTAATTTATATAAAGGAATTGTGTGATCAATAGTATCAAATGCCTTCGATAAATCTAGAAATATTCCAATAGATGTTTCATCTTTTTCAACTGCAGTATTTACTTTGTCTACAAGTTGTGCCATTGCCATAAATGTTGAATGTTTGGGCCGGAAACCGAATTGTTTGTCATTAAGTATTCCATTATTGTCTATTGTACACATTTATCAAAACAAGTCTTTCAAGTATTTTTGAAACACATAGTAATAATGATACAGCTCTGTAATTAGACAATATGGTAGGATCATCTTTTTTTTTTTAAATATGGGAATAACCTTGGCTATCTTCAATCTGTCCGGAAAAATACCTGTTGACAATGATAGATTAAACATAGTTGTTAAGGGTTTAACTATTTTATTTCTAACTTTTTTAACGATGTTGTTTCCAATTTTATCGCAACCAGAGCTATTCGTCGGGCTAAATTTGTTGATAATTTCCATAATATCTGACTCTACAACTGGTGTAAGAAACATACTACTGGACGTTAGTTCTTGAAAATAGTTATAGTAATCTTTGCCAGTATGTTTTATATTCGTGGCAAGTTTAGGTCCTATGTTTAAAAAGAATGAATTAAAATTGTTACAGATTTCTTGTGGATCATTAATAATGTTACAACATGCATCCTTAAATGTGGTTTGTGTTAATTTATGTTTCTTTTTTCCAATAATACAGTTAATTTGTTGCCATATTTTTTCATATCAGATTTTGATTTCTCAAATTGATTGCTATACTACGAACGCTTTGATTTTCGTATAAGCACGTATATAATATATTTTTTTATGTCTTAAATTTCTGTAAACTTTGCTGAGACGGTTTCTTAAGATATTGCTTGTATAGGATGTTTTTCTTGTTGATACTTTTTAGCAGTCCTTTAGTTATCCATGGAGACAAAGGGTCCTTCCTCTTATTGACTTTTTGTTTTTTAATGGAATGCATTCGTCATATGTGATGACTCACCCCGAAAGGGGGACTTTTTTATATTGCTTACTTTTGGGCATTGAATCGGATATATCAAGATTAGTTGATAGAATGGTTGGCATATGATCACTGACATCGTTAGGTAATATTGTACCTTGAATAATATTTTCATCATATTTTTGCAATTGCAATTTGCAATTTTGAATTATACAAATACTACAAATTAGTAATCATTGCAAAATGTGCCGTGATGCGAAAAATATTTCACCATAATGGACATTTTTGTAAATGGTAAAACATTTTACACCACGGCAAAAATTTTCCACCATGAAAAAAAATTAAAATGAAAAGGTTAATTCTGAATGAAATTTCAAAAATAGTGGTGAAAATTTATCACCATTAGAAAAATTCTGTATGATGCAAATGACTACAAAAATGACGAGAGGTCTCCAGCCCTTTAATCTAATCAAGAAGTTAATATCTCGCTTACATCACCAGTAGCATGACCGGCATTGTTAGAATACCAATTTTATTATCATTAATAGGTGAGTGTCAAAGTGACAAGGTGTGACATTAGTGTAGGGCGTGGTAAATAAGCCTTGGTAACGATAGATACGAAGATGTGATGACCAACAAAAACAAAATGGTAGTTGTCAAAAGGTGTATTAACAGATATATAACCTTATCAAATGAAGAGAGCAATTGACTTTTCTGTATTCAAAATAAACTGCTTTGTACATTATGCGGCTTTGTCAGGTAAATATGTAATTAGATGTAATTCGATTGCATAAAGAATTCCACACATTAGTTTAACAAAATGTTCAAGGCCTCCATTTTTCGTTTAACAAATTAAAATTCCGTTTATATATTCTAGTTTCTGCGATTTTCCGTGTAGTACAGAATCAGACATAAAAACACCAAATTTCCTAAGACTTGCATGATTACAAATCGAATTGATAAACCTGACTTAGGTAGCCCAGTTGGGATCAGTGAAACAATCTATGGTGAAACGATGCACCCGTAATCAAGACGGAAAAAAACAACAAGAGTGGGGTTGGCTAGAACTAGTATCATTCTCCTGATCTGCAGAGGGTAGCAAACAGCTCGTGAGCAAGAGCCAGGGGTTGTCTAAAGTGATTTAACGTTAACTACATGCCTGATATATGGCAGATGTATTAGACAATTCAATAGTTCCTTATCTTCTACTTATTTAATGTTCTTGCTTCAGCATTGATTCTAGAGATCGATATGGTATATGTACGTTTCAAGATGATTGTGATTGATAATAATAGAAGCAGGATCTTACAAATTACAAAAATAACAGACAATTTTCAAAAGACAAGATCTGATAATGATTATTGAACCTGAATAACTGTTGATGCCACACGCCCGTGTCACCATAATCGTGATCGTGATTATTTCTTATTTCTTTATTTATCGAAAAAGACACAATTATCGCAAAATAAAGTTGTGATAAAATAGACAAATTATTTGACGAATTATAAAATCACATATTGCCCATCGTTTATTATGCAACAACCTTTTTGTATCATCCTTTACTCATTTGAACTCTGGCACGCTCGTGAACGTAACCTCTTTATATAAAGGAAGGTCGAATTGTAGACACGGTTATCACGCACCACAGCACGCACACTCGGATTCCGTGCATTCCCATAGATTGCCCAAGGCCATAACATGACCGAGTCCAGTGGGGTCGGCTCGCTAGCCCGACAGCTCGCTAGTCCGAAGGTTCGCTAGTCCGAAAACATTATTTAGTTGGAAATATAACCTTGAAAAAGCAGCTTGTTAGTCCGAAGGCTCGCTAGTCCGAACATGCATTCTGAGGCTCGTCAGTCCGAATTTTAAATACAGCTTGACAGTCCGAATTTTAAAATAGATTGCTTGTAGAATTTTAAAATAGGCTTGCTAATACAAATTTAGAATACAGATCGCTAATCCGAATCTTGAAAGAAGGTAATAGAAATATGCAATATATTTTTAATTCGGACTAGCGACCTGTTTTTAAAATTCAGAATTACGAGCTTTTTTAATTTGGACTAGGGAGCCTTTTAAGATTCGGACTGGCGAGCCCCTTTTAAAAATCGTACTAGCGAGCCGTTTTCAATATTCGGACTAGCAAACTGTTTTTGAAATTCGGACTAGCCAGCCTTTTGAAAATTCGGACTGGCGAGCTAAAATTACAATTCAGACTAGCGAGCTGTCGGGCTAGTCAGTCGTCTGATTAGTGAGCTTTTAGACTAGCGAGCTGTCGTATAGCAAGCTGCCCCACCCCCCTGTGAAATATTCAAAAACTGTATGCTTGAAATTCGTCCGCAGTTATTCTCTTTTGTTGTTAGTTGACTTGAAATCTTGAAAAAAAATGCATGCAATAAGGTAACAACAAACAACTGATGAACATAAGGTAAAGGTATTCTGTGGGAGGAGGCCATCATTGGGTGAATACATACGCACGATGCCAAATGTCGCAGTGAATGCATTCATTGCTGGACAACGCTCTGAAAGCCGACATAATCCATTTAAGCATAGCACTAATTGGTCAGCATGACTAACTTTAAGTTAGTCCAGATGGTGCCCGTTTTGACTAACGTAAAGCTACGTGACTAGCGAACTAGTCCTGCATGAAGGACTAACTTGCATGACTAACATCAACATAAGTCATGCACGCTTGACTAACCATCTTGACTGCTTGGAGTTTAGTCATGCATGCATGACAAACGAAGGCTAGTTGCATGACTAGTTTATGACTAACTTTAAGTTAGTCCAGATGGTGCCCATTTTGACTAACATAACGTTAGTCATGCAATTTAAAGCTAGTCGTGCAGGTTTGACTATCATGGTCAAACTAGTCATGTGAAGACTAACTTGCATGAAAAACAATCTGGAAGAGGTGGAGATTAGTCTGATATATGGATACCTTCAGTTAAAATCTCTTACTGTTTATTCTAGAGAAAGTTCATAGATCTGATTGACGCATTCACATTTTGTAAATGTGTTGGTTTTTTCAAGATAAAACCAAAAAGATCAACAAAAGCAACACTTAATTGTTTGATTTCCTTTTACGCAATGCTGAAATGATTAGAATAAAGCACCCCCTGTCATCCATGACTTTTCATTTTTTTAGCTCATTGGCTTTGTTTTTGGTAGATATTAATACTCCCCAAACAAATTGATTACATTAATACGTTGATACTCTATCCTCATTACGTCTGCATTAAATTGGCACCACACCCTTTCCGGTGTAAGTATGTTACAATAACTTCCTTGGTTACAACAAGACGATATTATTTTGGAAAAGTTTGAAACAGATACCTAACAAAAACAATTAGTAGACTCTACGATGATTAATGCTGGCTAAGATTTTTCTAGGCGTCGAGATGCACTTTAGAAGTTGATAAGTAGCCAACGCAATCTGTTCTTTAATATTGCGGTATCTTGTCGTTTAGATATTTTGAGCAGTTGGATTTACAGTCATTATTAATGGGTATTTCATGTTGCTGTAATATTATTTGACTGTTTATTTCAAGAAACTTTCATGATCAGATTGACTATTTTTTAATTGCTTGTTGCAAAAAAAAGAACAAAAAAAAAAGAACAAAGCGAAGCAAGACAACAACACCAACAAAAACAACATCACTGAGCAACAGCCTAGTACAGCTACAACAACAGCTACAAACAAAAACAAAAAAACATCAACCACAACAAAAGAAAACAATTACTACTCCAATAAAACCTCTTGAATGCCTTGGTTTCATTTTTGCTCTTTACTTCAATGTGATAAAGATCACTTTCTGCTAAGAGTGAATCGAATTTATTACAATAATGCATTTTGTTGCACGTGTGTTTATACCCATGGCATGGTGGTATCATACAAACAAACGGTACGGATTTCACAATACACAGTTGATGAAATCGACACTATCCTCATTACGTCTGCACCAAAAGTTTTGTTCATACGAAGTGTTATCATCGATGACAACTAATCATCGATGATTTAGGTATTCAAACACGTCAAAGAGTTGTTCATCGCGAATCAACAACGATGCATCCATGCGTCTGCGTATTTTTATCGCGCGAGGGTGGCTTTAGCCACCCGAGCCTGATAAAAATACGCAGACGCATCGGATGCAGAGTTGTTGATTCACGATGAACAACTCTGTGGCGTGTTTGAATACCTTTCAACAACGAAAATCTTCCTGGAAACATGATGAATTAAATTCTAAATATTTTCAATTTAAGAGATAGGCCTAACTAAACTTATCTTCATAAAAACATTTAGCATATTTGAAGCAAAGTACTAATTTGTGAATGTTTGCTGCTTTGACTTTATCATTTATTCCAAAGCACCGGGATTTTGCACGTATACTATAATTGCCCGACGCGCGATGATCAGTGTGACGACTTTTGTGTACTGCGTAAACGCACTTCAGTAAACGCCGTGCCGTGCGTGACGCGCTAATTTGAATATCAACTGTGGATTCATCACGAATCAACAACGTTACGCGCCTGTATAAAGAGATACAGTGAGTTGTTGAATAAATATTGAACTTTAGTCAACGACGCGCGTTCATACTTAACGCTGTCATCGATGATTATTTGCTAGTATAATAACCATCGATGATAAATTTTGGATATGATTTTACGTTTCGCTAGATGCCAGTATGTAAAAAAATTTCTCGGTTCTGAAATCATGTCAAAAGAAGCATATTGGGAAAACTATAAGAATACATAACAAACGAAAAAGAGAATATATCGATGAAGAAGGTAGCCTTTATCATACTTAGTCAGTCATCATGTTGTATGATCAATAATTATAAATAAATAAATTAAGAAATTAAAGAAAATATCCATAAAAAATGGTCAAATCTTCAACATAATCTGTCATTTCAAAATCAAAAAATAATTCCCCGGCAAATTTTTACCTATAAAATTTAAATTTGTCGATAAAATATTAGCCAATAGCCACGCTGTATGTAAACATAATTTTGAAATATAAGTAAACAAGTTGACATCAGCAAATGAGATTCAGGCATTCAGTTATGTTACATGTACATTATACAATAGGCCCAGAGAGATAACATAGGGTAAATGTACACAGGTTCATGCATCAATAGTCACGCTTATCTTCGATGTCGTTGACAAACAATTCAGACGGACCTAAACCTCGATGACTAGTCGTTGATTACGCGTAAACCATAAGATTGCTTGTGGTTTATAACTTGAAGTTTCGTCTTCAATCTTCAGTCTTCAGTAGTTTACTTCCTATTGCAGCTCGTGGAGCTAAACTGGAAGGTGGGTGACGTGACCTCACGTCCGGTGCGGTGAAAATCAAAAAGGTGCTGTACATCAAAACGAAGGTGCAAGTAAAAACATCCTGACTGGCTTAGAGAGACTTCAGGCTGGCCGGGGGCGACATAGCACTGATGGCATTGAGTGCTATGGGCTTGAAGGCACAAATAGATGGTGCACACACAGCTGTTGCTGGCAGTCTGTTCCAAATTCTAATAGTTCTGGGATAGAATGCATAGGCGTACACATCAACGTTGGCATTTGGTTGTTGATAGCAATATGAGTGGTTTCGACGGATAGATGATGAGACTTGCTGGAAGTGTGGCGGCAAGCAGACATTGACAAGTTCCTGTTGGATTTTGTAAAACATTACTGCCTGGTTGAGGAGACGTCTGGTTTGGAGGCTTTCCCACTCAAGTTGTTTTATCAATGACGATATTATTTTGGGAAAGGTTTGAAATAGATACCTAACAATAACAGTTAGTAGACTCTATGGTGATTAATGCTGGCTAAGATTTTTCTAGGCGTCGAGATGCACTTTAGAAGTTGATCAGTAGCCAACACAATCCGTTCATATTGTGGCATCTTGTCGTTTAGAGATTTTGAGCAGTTGGATTTACCGTCATTGTTAATGGGTATTTCATGTTGCTGTAATATTATTTGACTGTTTATTTCAAGAAACTTTCATGATCAGATTGACTATTTTTTAATTGCTTGTTGCAAAAAAAAAAAGCAAAAAAAAAAAAAGAACAAAGCGAAGCAAGACAACAACACCAACAAAAACAACATCACTGAGCAACAGCCTAGTACAGCTACAACAACAGCTACAGCAACAGCTACAGCAACAAAAACAAAAACAAAAAAACATCAACCACAACAAAAGAAAACAATTACTACTCCAATAAAACCTCTTGAATGCCTTGGTTTCATTTTTGCTCTTTACTTCAATGTGATACCGATCACTTTCTTCTGAAAGTGAGTCGAATTTATGACAATAATGCATTTTGTTGCACGTGTGTTATATCCATGGCATGATTGTATCATACAAACAAACAGTACGGATTTCACAATACACAATTGATGAAATCGACGCTATCCTCATTACGTCTGCACCAAAGTCGCATTCCAAATCCTCTCGGTTGTAAGTATGTTCAAACATGACGACATTATTTTGGAAACAATTCAAACAGACACTTTAACAATGACAAGTAGATAGTTCTGATGATTGATGCTGGCTTAGATCTTTCTAGGTGTCAGAATACAATTGAGAGTTGACCAGTAGCCAACATAATCCAATTTGGTTGTGGCAATTTGTTTACTAAATATTTTGAGCAGTTGGATAGCGCAGCGGTTATAATTTCTGTATGTTTTTTTGATTGATTATTTTATCGATTGCAACAACATCTCGAAAACATGTTAAAACAAATCAAAACAAGCAAAAAAGAAAAGAAAAGAAACACACGGATAAACAAACAAACAAACAGAAAAAACAATACAAAATCAAAAGAAAACAACATCAAAAACTCAAAACAATGGCAATAGCAATAGCATTAAGACGAGTTTCATATATTTGTTTCCTCGAATGCTCTTTTATGATAAAATTCAAATAGGTCTGGTTTTTTTTTCAAAGTTAAAGATATAACGCATTTTATGGCGCATATCATACCAACAAAAGATTTGATATAAAAATCATAAAGGATTATCGAGGAAATAGGTACCTTATCCTCATTATGTTTGCATAAAATGGTATCCTAAACCTTTCGGTTCGGGAAAGGTCGTAATTATTTTACATAAAGGAATTCATTTACCGTTTACTCTAACTTTAAATCAATGTTTGGAGCAATCTATGAAAATTGCAGCAGAGTTTAAAGCATTTTCACATTTGATTTGATCTATTCCAAAACTTTAGTAATGACATTTTGAAATCTATCTTGAATTTTTTTTTAAAAGATTTGCAGATACAATTCAAAATTTTATAGCTAATTTTGCAGAATAGGACCCATTCAACAAGAAAATGCCTCACAACCTTCTCCGATTTTCATACGTTGCTCCAAAAAATTGATTCAAAGTTAAAGTAAATGAACTCATTTACTGTACAGTGAAGGAGTTCCTTTACAGTAACTGAAATCCATGCATTACGTAAATGAATTACGACTTTTCCTAAACTGGACATAAAGACTATTTTGAAATCAATTCGATCAGTTACTTGGGACAAATGACAGTGGGATGATTCAATGGACCCTGGAAGTGTGCTCAATGATGACTGATGTTGGCTCAGATGTTTCTAGGCGTCGGGATACACTCCTGATATTGATTGGTAGCCAACACAATCCATTTATGTGGCATTTGGTTTGAAATAATTAAGTTAACATGTTAAAGCAGTTGAATAGATAGTCAGAACAGATGGGTACTTTATGCTCGTGCAGAGTTAGTAATTTCTGACTGTTTAGTCAGAGATAGGTATTTTATAGTGATGTAGATTCAATTTTTTCCGACTCTTTATTTACATTCTTACTTTCACGATCATTTTATCATCAAATGAACTTTTGCAAAAGAGTTCATGGCAGAGACAGACGATTGAAATGAAATAGCATGTACATTGAAAATACCTTGTATTGGTGGGGCCCATCCACATATAGCAAAGGTTATTTTCAGTTAACACAAAAGTTACATTCAGTGTGTTTGTTTGTTTGTTTTCCCCCTTTACTGAACAAGCAAAAACAAACAAACAAACTTTTACCCCCCCCTAAAAATTTACCGTTTTATTTTTATGCTATGAAAATTGAAATAAAATTGCATTATACGGTAAAATTTAACAAGACTTGGCACATTGTCAAAGTTTAAGGTCAGATTTCTTAAAGGTAAAAGTGGTATGAAGGTTTATTCATATTCATAATGTTGGGAAAATTTGGCAAAATTTCATATTAATGAGCTCATTTTGCCATTTTTCTTCATTCACTTCATCAATATTTTGGCAAAAACTAGAATAATTCAAAAAATCGTTTTACATCAATATCTCAAATAATGCTTGACCGATTTGGCTCAATATTTGGAGATAAGATTATTTAGCTTATCTCTTTGCAGCAAATTTATTTGAGTCTAAGTTAGAGACACTTCATTATACAAGTACATTCAAAATATTTTTGACTTACAATCAGTTGACCATTTTGACATGCTATGTATGTCATACCTCTGCCTTGAGATCGTTTTCCAATACACCACCCAGATTATCTGCCCAGACAAAAATGTAGCGCAGACCTAGAAGATTATAAAGTACTCGGTCAACATTAGTCAACATCTTTATCTCTGCCTTATGACTCATCTTGTATCCATGTCTGATAAGTCATATAAACTCTTCTAGGGCTTATAATAAGACAATTAAGACAGCTAATTTTACTGAAATGCACCAGATCATTTTGAATTGGTGGGGCACAGGGTTCCGTAATTTGCATATATCACATATTTTTACAGGTGAAAGTTGCGATTGAACAGCTAGAAACAAGAAACAAGCTACTCGCTCGCGATTTTAGGATTAAAAAAAATCGTATTTTGATATTTTGAAAACGAAAATAAAATTTCATATTTCATGGTAAAATTTTGAAAGCTATTGAACAAAGATTTAGTACATTGAAAAGTTTGAGGTCAAAGTTTTCAAAGGTAAAAGTAGTACCATAAATTTTGATATTAATGATCACATTTTGCCAATTGTTCTCATTAACTTCATCAATTTATTGGCAAAAATGATAAAATACAAACAATCTTTGAACAATATATCTCAAAAGGGCATGTCTGTTTTGGTTCAAAATTTGGAATCAAAAATTACATTTTCATCTTGTGATGATTTCCTAATAATAGCATAATAATGTCAAGCGCTATGATACTAACTACGGTGAATAGCGCAGTTTAAATACTGGATATTATTATTATTATCCCTGGGCAACGGGTTTATTTAAATCTCAATCAGAGCATTATGCCTTTAACAACACAAAAAAAAACCAATGAATATTTTCGACTTATACAATCAATTTGTCATTTCGACATGCAATGTTCATCATGCATGGAGATTGTTTTCCAACACACCACCCGGATAATCTGCTCAGACATAAATGAAGTGCACACCTAGAAGATTATAGAGTACTCGGTCAACATTAGTCAACATCTTTATCTGTGTCGCATCTGGTATCGATGTCTGATGGGTGGGACCTATAAACTCTTCTCGGGGTTTATGGTGAGACAGTTGATTGAAATGAAATAGTGAACTGAAAATACCTTGTATTGGAGGAGGGGGATCCTCACATAACATATATCATATATCTGTGAGGCTAGTTTATGAGTTACATTTTACTCTAAAGTTGTGATTGACCAGAGAATGAAACAAGAAAAATAAAACCAGAAACAAGTTTAACCTGGAGCGCATTTTTTTTTTTTTAAAAACGACGATTTTTATTTTTATTTTGAAACATTTGACATGTTTGAAAATGAAAATAAAAATTGCACATTTTAGGGTACAATTGGTAAAACTATAGACATACTCCCGCTCTTGATGGGGAAAATCCACAGAATCGGGCGGGGAATCAGAACTCAGAACGAGTCCAAGTATGATAAATACACTACTTGATCTCGCTCTGAGTTCCGTTCCCCGTCCGATTCTGTGGATTTACCCCATCAACGGCGGGAGTATGTTAATTATAGATATGGTCTATCGAACAAAGAATTGGTTCATTGGCAAAGTTTCAGGTCAAAATTCTTAAAGGTAAAAATAGTATGAAAAGTGTGGAAAAACTTAATGTCTTTACACAAAGAGGGTTCATCAGCTTGATGAAAGTACAATATTTATATAGGCCCTGTTTGATTTGATTGACATTCCCAACGGCTAAAGTAAATGATTTTGGTTGCTTCATAGGTTTGTACACTCTGGGCAATAACTGTGTATCAAACTGAGTCATTCTTCATCCTTGTTTATGTTTATTTGTCTACAACGATATCATCAGATATAAACAAAATGACTAACTCTGCACAACAGCCTATTTCTGTATACACTATACGTTATTGGAATTCCAAAAATAGTTAGGTATCACATGTCCGGAATCATAAGACCGCTAGGGTTACGCGGGACACCGGGGGCGGGGAGGAGAGGAAGGTTTGAAAGCAGATCAGATCATTTTCAAGCATCGATTTTTAAGGACATTAAAATCTATGTTTCCAGTTTAATGAACTATCCTAAATGCGTTATGGGTTTTATGCATTAGTTTTTAGTAATTTTGATTTTTCAAAGTTTTTGATGTTTAAATGGCAAGATATGATTAGCTTTGTATCGAAATTCGGTAACTTATATTTAAAAAAAAGTGTCTTTTACAACAAGAGGCAGTTCATACATCTGTTTTTTTTGTTATACTTATTCGTCCAAGTAAAAGTTGAAACGAGAAACTACCCGGGACACTCTATTTATCCCTGGTTAAATTTCAAGCAATTAGCGTTTTGGTACATTGCATA
>JXSR01S027833.1:7364-18244 GCA_000969725.1 Ophiothrix spiculata | reverse complement strand
ATCTAATGTATGGTATTTGTATACATCAGATATGCTAAATGAGCAACATGTAGGAGTCGACAACTGGACCCTTTTGCCGCGGCGGTACACATATAATGAGAACAAATAGATTGGTTGGAAATGTAGCTGCCGTTTTGAATCCAAAGAGAAACAATTTCATGTGACTGCTGTCTGATTCTAAAATTAATTAATTTAATGCTGATTGTTCCGCTTAACAACGTGTTATTTATTTTCAAAATTAAGCATTTTTCTTTTCAATTCTATATTAAATCAATGATGGGAATAAGTCATTCTGACAGAAATATATATTCACTGAAAATACAACGTACTCAATATTGTCTTTGTGTCTCACCAAATTAAAACAACCGTGGAATTGTAATACTTCAATTATATAACTTAAGTCGATTAATAAGTTTCCCTGTGAGGTTCCATCATGTCAAAAAGTACCAAGGTATTATTTTAAAATTGCCTTTCGGGCTCAAACTAATTAAAAAGATTTTGCCTTGTGATAGTTACTATTAAGCTAAGCTATGTAATTCTAATCGATCATTAGATTTCCCCTTTGAGGTTCCACCCTTAATGTTAAAAACTACAAAGGTATTATCTTTAACAGTGCCTTCAATCTCATCTAATTAAAACAATTCTACATTATGATTTGAGCTATTAATTATTTTAATTCTCGTTTGCTTTATTTAAATGAATATGGATTCATCAAAATGAACATGGATTTATTCAAATTGTAGTATATCATAATTTTCGTCAGTAATGACGTTAATGACTGGTTATTACAAATATCTTTAAGGGGCAACAAGTGATTCGAAATACTTTACATTTGAGAATATGGTGATGAGTTGATTTTTTATTATTCTTTACAATCAATTCGCATTATACAAGCAAAAGCAAAAAGATAGCTGCCATATACACTATTTACGTGGAAGAAATGTAAAGTGCAAATACATGCATACATACAACATGCATTTCATATGCCTTGCGGCAAAGATAGTCGCCAATAATCCTATAAAAATCTTGCTAGGATCCCAAATACCCTTAAGAAGTCATTTCATGTAATGTTAAGCACCTCAAACGTTGAATTCGCTACTACGGATTATGAAATGACCTATTTGAACCGCTGACATACATTTGGGCGATTTGGTCCATATAAACATTTAAAACTGCATAGAATAGCATTTATTTTTTCGGTTCTCGCATTTTAACTCCGCAATATTTCGGGCTGTTAATTTTGGTAATTGCCTATATAAATAGTAGTTGCGATTTTTTTTTCGAAAAAAAATGATATTTACCGCGAAATTTATGAGCTAATTAGCACCAATTATATTTTTTTTGGGAGGTGGCATGGGGTGCGAAAAGAAAAATGATTTGCCCATGAAACAGCCCGAAGTAAATGTTTTTGAATTTTATTTCAACAATGTCAATGCATTCATGATCTCCAAAGTTGAGACAAATTTCACTTAAAATTTCTTCGGAAGTTGTTTTTTCACATTTTGGTCAAAATCGATATGTCGCGAAACGAAAGTCGGTTATTTGGCAACCATTTCGAAACAAAACGTATATTTTATATTTTTCCCGAAATTTGGAAGTAATTAGTGTACCTATAATGGTGTAAAGATTAATAAACAGTTCAAGCTGTAAAGTGTTTTTTATAAGGCGGATCAACGGAAGTGTGAGGTATTTTAGTGATCAAAAATGGTTTATAGTAAAAATAGAATAAAATGGAGGAATGTGACTATCTAAAAGCGTTTTCAATTGTATTTTGTGAAACAAATTTTTTGGACATGCACAAATGGATAAAAAGCACGTACATGATTTCCTATATACTAATACATGTTGAATTAAATTCGGGAAATTCAACAAATGGCCATAACAGAAAAAGTAAGCATCTTTGAGCAAAATCTACCAAAAATAAACCCAATTACCCCCCCCCCCCAAAAAAAAAAAAAAAAAAAATCAAAAAAATCAAAAGTTATGGGTGACAGGGGGCGCTTCATTTTTAACACCTTGTAGTATTACTTTAAACCGAATTAAGTTTCATGTTTAAACATTTTAAGAATGCCCTTCTCTAAAATTTTAAGGAAGTCGTCTATTTTTGTTTTTTATTTGTTTGTTCCTTAGTTTGTTAGTTTATCATTGTTTTCAATCCCACTAAACATATCGTCAAAACAAAAATACAATTATGAAATGAACAAAACGCGAATATACACCTAGTTTTCTCAATACGTGTCTAGCATAAATATCTCTATCTCACACCTAAAATCACCTAATAGTCCGGCAGAATCGTATATTAACATGGAAGTTTAGTATTGTGCTTAGTGCTTTTGACGGATTTTAGTAGCCAAAATATCCAGAATCTGCCGGATTACAAAATGTCAGCCCTTAGGATTTTGAAAAATCCAAGATGGGGTCCAAAATGGCCGCCATTTCCTATTTTTAGCCAAAACTTCCTTAAAGTGTACCCTATAATTGCGATTCTGGTGTCAAATTATATCCTAAGGTGGGTTATGGTAGGCCAACAAAGTCCAAGGGTAGGGGGGCGGGGGGCTTTACCTAAAAAAAAATCTGCATGATATGGAATTGAAACTACAGGACATGTTAGATTAAGACATTGTCGATTCCTACATATATTAGCAAACGACCTGACGAAAATTGTATATTTCAACCTTGCATCGGGGCATGAGATTAGAATTACTGATTTCTTTTTCTCACAAGGTAAGGGCTTAGATTAAAGTGTACAATTGAGTTGGGAGTGGCAATCTTTATCTTTCTCTTTTCTAATTCCGGCATCTTTTCAAAGATGCATTGGCCAGCAGGCATAGATTAGCCATTTCTGGCTATCCAGGTTGGTACTTTTGTATGAGCTTGGAACAGACCATGAGTTCATCATGGATCTAATGGCATGTGTCCGTCACGGACCAACATAGGTAAACAAACAAACAATAACTTATATATATTTTTTTTTAATTGAAAATTGACAGTTTTTTTTTTATCAAGGCGAATTTTTCGGTCCGGAAATAATTTGTGACATCATAATTACGTAACGCCTCGACCAATTTTCATGATCTTGGTATTAATGGAAAGGGAGAACTCTACCCTATGCCATAGTACCAAACAATATAACATTTTGGGTCCTAATTTCAAAATCACAGGGGGGAACTACACAGGGGAGGAAGACGTGTTACCAATAAGGCTCAGGAAGACGAGGCTAACATGTCATATTCACCTATCAATTGACATCTTATCAGAACAATGTATCAAACCTAACTATTGGTGCCATATAAATTATGATTATCCTTTAATGAAAGGTAATGTTTACAATATGCCTTGAAAATGCTTGTTATGAATTTAACAATTTCTGTGTCTTGTTTTCATTACCGGACTTATTCTTGTCTTTAAAACATTAACTTCTTGATCTCCTTAAATTCTTTTGGAGAGCATTAATTTAAAGGGGCTATTATAGATTCTTTCCGCCTGTTTTTACTTATATACATGGTTTTTTTTTAATCGATAGAATATGACTATTAGTAATATTACCTTTAGGCTACCAGTATTTGTCCCCGAATTTGTAGAGTATTGGGAAAATGCAATTATTTACAAACTTTTGTTTTCCTCTGGAAGAAAAATATTGTGAGAAAAGGGCTTCTAGTTTGGAATCTTATGAATCAACTTATGAACTTATTTTTTTTTCTTCATTATTATTTCTGGTTTAATATATTAAATTCTCTAAGAAGCTGAAATTGATCTTTCTTATATACAAATACATGTAGCATTATGGACATAGTCACATACGTGTTTATTGCTAAACTAAGGCTGGTCCTTTAATGAAGACTTCAAGAGGAATAAATGAATACTATCCACTGCAAGTTTAAAGAGGCACACTTGAGGGTTGTTGTCAACATATCTGATTTCTCGAGACACCTTGTACGTTTACAAATAACTGGTATTTGCAAAGAGATTATTATCAATCTGTTTGAAGTCCGTTTCTGATCAAAGAAGTCGTTCTGATTAAGAACATGTCTGTAGACTCAAATTACAGGAGAACAAAATATGGTCATCGTTGATAAGAAGGCTTTCATTGTAAAAGGAACGCTGTTTTCCTTACGATGCTTTTAGAGATAATTAAATAGAAACGTTTTGAAAGTAATTCTAAGATGGGATAAGATTTCACGATTATTCTATGTTTTACTTACCAGACGTATTTTAAAAAGTATACAGGAAACATTTTACTAGTCAGATTTGCTAGACCCAAGGTTCGCTACAATCAAAAAATCCTATACCTGAGGTTTCGCCAGTCAAAATTTTAAAATAAGGTTCGTTGGGTTTTGATAGTCCGAATTTGAAATAAAAAGTTCGTTTATCCAAACATGAATTAAGGTCCGTCGGTCCAAAATTCTAAAGGGTTCACTTATCATTTGGTTCTCAAATAAAATAAGTTAAGCAAGTCAAAAAAGAAATAAGGTCCGCTAGTTCAAAATGTCAATAGGATTCACATACCAGAAACCAATGTTATCTTGAAGTGCGTATTTATGTTAGTTTGTGTATATTAAAAATAGAAAATAGTATTATAGCTTGAATAACATTAAATGTGGTATTTCCATAAAGGAAGAACAGAGTACGATGCACAGGACATGTCAAGCATAGATGTGCAATAATTATTTTAAAAGCGATATATTACCTTAACGTAAAATGTTACGTTTAACCTTTCCTGGGCCAAGTTCAACTCAAAATTAAACTACCCCTTTACATTTTCACATCTGAATATGTGTTTTCGAATTATTGAAAATGATCTCTTGGATGCGGAAACATTGTAGCATAGTGCATAGAATATAGTTAGGAGGAAATATCTTAAATGAGTATTAAAACTCCAACAAAATGCTCCACTATGCTCTTTAGGGCTACAGTCCCTAAAAGCGTCTCGCTCGGCTGAATGTCATGTTTACTGCAAGTTTTTACCTACTTACACCTATAAGAATATCATAATTTTTAGGAATTAGTTAGGGTTCACATTTTCCTGAGCAGATAGAGGTCATTTACCCTAAATTTACTTGAACGAACGTCATTCTTTAAGAAAAATTAAAATCATTTTGCAAAAAGTGCAACGTTTGAAAACAAAATAACAAGTTTTTTTAGTGTTTCACCTGGTAAATCTCTAGTTATGTTTTTGTCTGTTTTAAGGTCTTTGCTTGCGAATTTTTATTATAACAAATCCTCTTGGGCAGTGACCGATTTCAAGGAAGCAACTCCTGTTTGGCTCTTAGTAAATATTCGTCAATAGTTATTGACGTTGCTAGTCCCACGTTGTTTCTTTAGCTGCAAGGTTTCTTCACTGAAGGATGCAAATTCAAACTCTATGAAACACTAATAATCACGAAAACAGTTTAGAATCTGATCATGTTTTTCGCCGCTAAAAATTCCCAAGAGATCAAAAATGCTTATTTATGCTAATTAGCATGGGAAGGGAAGGGTCGATTTGAATTAATTTCCACCAAGGGAAGCGTAAGGTAATGTTAGACAAATACATAGAAGGGCGATGAAAAATTACTTTGCGTTTTTTTGCGCTGACGTGCAAAAAACGAAATGTTCGGTCCATGTGGACATGTAGTTATAATTGTTTTGGCGGGTACGATGGCTTTAAAATTTTAACCGGTTCTAAAATCAGAAAATCATTCTTTATTGATTGTTATGAAGCTACGCTCCATGGAACTGATGACACGAGCCTATTAAGATATTCCAGTTCCGTGGCGTGGAGCTCCTAGTCGTCATTTTTGTCATTTGACTGCTATCATTTTTCCTGTGTGTGCGTTGTGGGGTGAGGTGTGCGTGTGCTATTAGGATGGATCGGATCGAGTGTTTCTATGCGTTTTGTTCATAGTCTGTTGTTTTCGTGATACCCTGCCTGAGTTGGGCTGATTTTCTTTATATTCCAAACTCGTGTCCTGGGTTTTTGTACCTGCTTTTATTATATCTTTTTGAAATCAAGCTCGAAAATATCTTTCGACCCGATCTTTGCATTTATCATCGGCCCCTGACACTATTACAGCTGCATTTTTGTGTTTAAAAGAAGGTAGACATGGTAATTCCGATTTGAAGAATCTCACAAATTGAATTACCCTCTATCCCCCTACTTGATTAAATCATTTGTATGGTTGAGTCTTGAATTAATTGAGTGTTTTCTCATAAATCGTTTAGCTAGTCAGAGAGATTCGTCTTGAGTTTAATATTGAGGTGAAGTAGTGCCTAGGGTTTGATGTTTTATGCCTATCGAATGTCACTCTTCGGGCATTATTCGATGAGGTAAATATGAGTGCCAACTTGGAAATCATTTGAAACCCTATAAGAGATTTCAGATGAAGTTTTTTCATTAACAATAATGTTTTCTTTATTAAAAGGTATTTTTATCTTGACTCTGTAAAGATTAATAGCTTGAATGAAAAAAACATTTTGAAGGGATTAAATTATTTTAAGCATTAATCGAATTCGAAATTTTATATAAAGCTAGGAAAAGCATTATTCACTTGGGAAATATGCTTATAAATAATGGATTTACGGACGTGCTATTTTAAAACCTACGAGGACGAGTAATTAACGTAAAATTAACGTACAAACTTAAAATTAGATAAATACATCTCAGACCATAAACAAATAAATACATCTTTCTAGAATTATTTAGAAATAAAATCATGATTCTTGAATCAAAGAAAGACATGGTAGTACAAAAGAAAAAAATCATCATTTGCTCAAAAAACGATTTTTTAACAATATTATATTCCGTCATTGGGTGCATTCAGGTGTTTCATCATCATATACACTGATCTCACTTTAATACACTTCCATGCTTGTATCCACATATTTGATATAACATATACTGCCTTTAGTTATGAAAGTCAGAGCACTTGTCGTCTGCATATAAATTCTGCTTACTTTCCACAAAGTCAAAAGAAAGTAATCTGCACGTACTGCGTTTTAACTTGTCTGGAAGAATTGGTGTAGCTGTATGGATCCCGGAAGTTGATTGTTCACTTTCATCCTCTTCCAAAGTGTTTATATCTTTTTCTGTATATTGAAAGTCAATTGTCAATTTGTATTTTTCAAAGTTTGCTGAAATTCTTAAACAAAGTGAGTATGATGAAACATGTTTCCTATCATCACCGATTGACAGACTGCCAATTGGCAGTTGCTTAAAGACAAAGATAGTGTGTAATGTTACTGACTTTATTTTTCTTGAACAAAAAGTATGTCAACCATTATAGATAAAATCAAAGTATAATGTGCATTTGGTAAATTATATCGGCATTGTAGTGATAAAAAACAACCAAATAAATTGTGAAAAATATATAAATGGTTTAAGACAGTGAATAAATTGTTAACATTTTATACATGTCGACAGCCATGCCCAGCAGCTATGTATGTTAATTAATTCATTTTATATGTTTTATAAATTAATTAATTAATTAATAATTAATTGATTAATTGATTAATTAATTCATTGATTGAAAGAGTGAATCTGAAGGTGACGAGTTCGCAATCCATTGCAGCTTATATGTCATGACCGTTGCAAAATATTCTTCTTCATCGATACGAGGAATAACTGTGATACGAGGAATAACTGTATTTCTATAGCCACTTGCCTATACGGAAGCATTTGAACCGGAAAACAACAAAGACATGGATTATCAGAATATTGTAGGAGGTTTTTATTCTTTTCTTGTGCAAGAGATACGTTTAAGCCACTAAATCATCCGCAGATCCTTAGCGTATGCTGAACAAGGAATGGCTGTTAAGGCTCTCAAGCAGAGCAACATACAAATGAGTGCTCTAGTTATATCGAACTTGTATTGAACCGATAGTCAAAATAAATAGCCCTGTGACACATAATCGAAAAATATTCCTGTATAATGTTCCTCTATCTTGTCTGAATCGTAATTGTTAAAGTATCTCCAAATATTACACCTTTTTGCTAATGTCACTGGAATTACATATTTAACATGCATGCTTAACTTTTATCCGGATATATATAAAAGTTTTCAGAGACGGTAAAAAAATGTATCTTGCACCAAATAGGTATGGTTCCTTGCTTAAAATTACGTGAGTTCGTATTGGATAAAATTCAAAATCGCAAGAAATGTTTCTGCGGGTGTGGAAGGACCTAAAAATGAACTTTTTTTAAGAGTATTGTAGAAATTATAAATGCCGTTAAGTTTCTTAGACGGAAAACTATCTCTAACAACCAAACTCCTTGCTTATGAGAAACTTAAGTGCAGCTTAATGCAAACATACAATATGCATTTCATGGCTTGAGGCAAAGATTCTTGCCAATAATCCTATAAGAAATCTTACTCGTATCGATAGTTGTCATTCGATGTAATGTTAAGCAGCTCAAACGTAGAATTAGGTACTGTAGATAAGAAAATGACTGTTTGCACCACTGACATACATTTAGGGTTAGACATGAAAATACAATTAACCCTAGTTATACAGAGCGAACAAACATATTATACACAACCCCCCTAATTTTTTATCGCGAGTCCCCCTGACACCGTATATGGTACCAATGGATAGTTATCAATCCCCTCTTTCCATTGATACCAAAATCAAGGTTTTTCGTTAATGTATTACGTCACTGTGACGTCGTAATTACGAAAATGTGAAAAATCAGCATTTGTACGGGAAATATAGGCAAAAATCAAAATTTTCTAAAAAATCGAAGGAATATCCGATTTTCATGCGGTTTTTTGCTAAATATTGTAGCAAATTACTAGTTTTACATAACTACCAAGTTTGAAATAGAAATATGTTATATAAAGGACTAAAAAGTACATTTTTAGAATCACGGAGTTACACCATTTAATTAAGGGCTTCATGTAAATATTTAAAAAAATAGTAATTCAACCTTCCTCAGCACGACCTACGTTAAAGTTATTTTAATGTTCATACCAGAAACAGATAGTAGCTTTCACGATTGATATCACCCCATGTTGATAAGTGGCATAGTTTAAGGTATAGCCACATTATTAGAGATTTATTTTATTTAATTATTTAATAATTTCTAGTACGTAATTAGGTAGGCATTTTATTCTAAAACAAAATCTGCTGAAACCTTATAGGTTATTAAAAAAAATCTACTCTTTAAGCATACAACCCAGTTTATATCCATTTAGTTCACAACCATAGAGTACTAGGAATTAACCCCGACCTATTAACCCAAACACTAAACGCGATTTTTAACTAGTCAGGCCATCAGGAACGCCTTCAAATTTAAATATCTGTGTGAATGGAGATCTTTTCTTTCATCTTAAGCATTAACTATATATCATTGAATCAGTTGAGTGAAAGACTGTTTCATGCAAAAATTACCACTTAATTGTAACCTGGTAACACAGACAGCTGTATCAATAATTACTGGTTTGGCTATTTGAAAAAACTTGTCGGACCTGATGGTGCTTGAAAATGAAATATTGATATAAATGAATGCGTTTTATTTAATAAGCTAGTGAATCGGAAAAACTCAACTTTTCCCTGATTCATCACGATTTGGTAAGTCTGTCTTATCTCAAATATAAGGAAATGATGATAAAATAAGCTTTATATATACGTGCTCATTCTTTAAAAAAGGTTTCACATGTTATTTAAAAGATGAAGAGCTTTGATATTTAATTGATGTTTTGTTAGTTAGAGAAATAATTACATAATCATAGGAATAATAATTTCTAATTTTTCTGTTTCATATCTAGTTTTTGTTTTATGAAGCAATAATGATGTTTACTATGATTTAAACCAACACATACGTTTTAACTAAGGAAAACCCAGAATCGCGTTCACCTCTGGGAAATTCAACGTTTTTACGCATCATAATGATTAACATTCAGAATTAATGAAATTGATCGAATATAATTACTTAAATTAAAATACTATGCTATTTTATTTCAAATAGACTAACAAAGTGATAGAATTAGAAAGGGATAATGAAATCATGTCCCAATAAGCCTTTTAGAAGAATGGTCGTCACAAAAGGAGAGGACGTTATTCCAAATGGGTAAAATTAATATAACAATAGGAGAGGGCGTACTTTGGTTTGGTTAAACCCAGGAAACACAAAAGATGTTTAGTCGAGTGTGCGGTGTCAGCCATACCTCAAAAAGGCTAATGGTAAGGTTGATTATGACGTCATAGATTACACACAGTGCAACATGAATGTTTTTATTTTTCATATCTCTTTTCTTTTATTATCGTTAAGGGTACTGTTCCTTGAGATGAGCAATAGAGCAGAACGCCAAGTTCACTGTAAGTTTTGACCTACTTAAAAATGTTCGATGATCACAATTTTTGGTTTACATAAGGAATAGAGTCTATAGTTTATATATAAAGCTTTACTAGTGATTTCATGTCCGCGATCAACTTCAAAATGGCGTCGACAGTTTGCTTCGAAAACGTTAATGCTTTTTTGTCTAAGTTGCAACATTTTAATCACTTCACACGACTCGATTTCGTGGACATTTTGGTAAATTTTAGTAGAGACCCTAGCAATGGAAGTACGCATGACTTTCGAAATGTGCAAGGCCAAAAAATGGTCGTGAGAACAATGAATGTCGTAGCTAAAGCATGTTTCTTAACATCCAAAATTTCCGTTGCTTGGAAAGGCTTCAAACTTCACCTAAATTTTACCAAAATTGGATATAGAATGAAAAAAAGAGTTCTCACCTTCCTTTGCTAACCGTAAATACATTTTACATATCATTCAAAGATTAATTTATTATCAAAAAGAAGCCATTTACCTGACAAACTTCGAAATTTTGAAGTGAAAATAGAACATGGTGTTTTGAAGCCTCAAAGTATAAATTTGCTCGGATTCATCTTATGTTCACGACATT
>JXSR01S027830.1:18907-30637 GCA_000969725.1 Ophiothrix spiculata | reverse complement strand
TTGGGTCCCAACTTAAAAAATGAGACCATACAGAATATCAGTGTTATACGTTTTATGTTTCAAAAATAAGTACAACCTTTAGAGCTTAAATTGTTTTATGCATTTTGTTATTGAAAACTGACATATAAAGCAATTAATTGTTTGTGGATGGGAATTTTGAACATGCAACTGCCGCATTTACGCCATGGTCTCACTTTCTTTGAACATAGTGATCTACACACACAATTTGTAAGTATGCATTCAAAGACACATTCCCAAACTATATTTATATGTGATGATGCTATGGATGATTTATGAATTACAGCTTTACTATATTTAATTGGTCATGTTGGATGATGCTTCATTTGCATTTACTTGCTTGTATTGATTTAATTATTATCCCCCCCAAAAAAAAAAGAAAAAGAAAAAAGAATGAGATGATTACAGATACACTATCTTTACAAAGTATCAAAAAAGTATCAAAATAGCATCTTAAGATAGCATATTTGTGATAGCAGCTTTGCATAACATATTTTAGTGGTAAAGGCTCTGCCAGACATCTCGGTATAGAGCAAATCGTACGAATAACGTACAAGAGTTTCACATATTAAACAAGTGCTAAACGGACCACCAATGTATGAAAAACGAATTAAACGTATACATAACGGATCGACCATATGGATAGCTTATAAATTGAACGTACTTGTAACAAACACATACCGACCAACAATGCATAAAACATAATTATAGAGGGATAAAGTTTGTTAGGCGTACATCTTGCTCTATACGGTGATGTGTGACAGAGCCTTTAGCTCTTATGATATAATCATTCTTAACTCTTTGAACAAATATAAATGAGCATCAATGGAACCCAATGCATGCTGCTATCAAGAGCCTTAAGATTTAGGTTAATAGGAAATTCAATTTCAGGTTTGTACAGATTTAAACAGGCATGAGAATTATCAGATAAATATTTGATTTCAGATATTTTGTCTTCCAAAATCATCCAAATTCAGATAATTTGGGGGCTTGATTTAACCTTTTTAGGTTTTTTGGTCATATTTGACTAAATTCAGATATATTCATGAAAAATCATTCTCATGCCTGTTTATAAAACAAATTGTTACATTAGACCAGAAGTGTTAAGCCATTGGTTTTAGCATGAGATGCCGTAAGCTTATCAAAGTGTTGCTTTCATTCACAAGATCATTGACACCTTAACAGTATATATAGTCTTACAGGTGCATGCACTTATCGCACAATTTACACAAGAATAGGTTTTCTGTAAGTGGATGTTGTCTGTAGTTGAGAGTACAATACAGGGTGTCCCAATAAAAACGCAACGAACTTTGAAATTTTATTTTGACAGAACAGAGCACAATGGTGAGCAAACATTACAATAATATTATAGAGTAGACCATTGGCTTTTACAGGAATTTTTGTTTTGTTTATTTTGGATTTCTAAATCAAAAGTTATTGCACATTTTGTAAAGACCCAAAAAATCTTGATGGTCTAATTTTTTAATCTGAAAGTTTCTCTTCTGGTGACGTCATTGGGCACATGTTGAATGGAAATTGCTAAAAACACTCGAGTGGTAAAATTAAACGGGACAAAAAAAGCATGTTATAGAGTAATTACTACACTTTTGAAAAAACATATATTACTATTATTAAATCTTTTGGCAACTATTTTTTAATATTTTTATTTGCTCAATGCATTAATATTGGGACAAGCTGTAGATGGGATAGATAGTGAAATGTATATAACTCTTGGCAACAAACATAATTGAACATCAATGGAATCCAATATATGCTACAGTCAAAAGCCTAAAGATTTAGGTTAATAGAAAAATCAATTTAAGGTTTGTACAATTTTATAAAAAAAGTGTTAAACCTTGAGCATCCGATGCCTTCAGCTCATAAGTGTATTGTGTAATTCACAAGATCATTGACACCTCTCACAGTACACATCTTTACAGGTGCCTGCACTGATTGCACAATTTACACAAGAATAAGTTTTCTTTAAGCTGATGCGCTCTATAGCAGATAGTATAATAGATAGTGTGGCGATGTATTGCACAAGTTTACAGAACATTGATGCTACAGATTAGAACATGTGCATTAAAGGTACCGGTAATTTGTAGGAACACTTAATAAAATAACAAAGCAATGCTGCTAATGGTAGAAAAACATTTCATTCTGTTCCCGGATTCTGTTATTTAAATTAAATTTTTATGATAAAAAGACCATCCCACCGATTTATTGAATGCCACTAAGGGCTCTGTAATACATCACCGTATAAAGCCAAACATACGCATAACTTACTTAATCCCACTATTTATACATTGTTGTTCATCATGTGTTTGTTAGAAGTTCATTCAATACGTTATCTATACGCAGCGGTGGAAATACCCACATGATAGTCAACCCAGGGTTAGGCAACCCCGGGTTACCTAACCCTGGGTTGTCTCCATACGTAGAACATATTACATTATACTACTATTAAACATGCCTTGGCTTAAAATATATAACTGACTATGATTACCCTGGGTTGACAAATGAACTTCATTAGCAACTTCAAGTTGGTAATTACGGAAGTGAAGATTACCAGGATAAACAGCAGCACCCGTTTGATATTTGGCAGGGGGTGTAGGTCAAAATAACAATAGCAGACAGTCAGCTGTGTGGATTTGTGTTGATTTGAAGAAAGATAATACGACACTAGCTGAGTGTGATTTATTGTCAATGTCATCATTTCCATGCCCAGGCCTGTCAATGCCTTTGTTGGTCAGTAGCCTTATTGTTGAAATGAACGTTGTTCAGAGTAGTGATTCATCTAATATGATATTGACTGTATGGGAAATCAGAAAACCTCTCAACTATGATAACCCTAGGTTGGCAATTAAATTCAATAATAACTTCAAATTGTCAATTATTGAATGAAGATCACCTAGGGTGAACACAGTATAACCTGCTATAAATTTTAACCCATTCTGCTGTTTGTCGAATTAACTTCACTAATAACTTCAAGTTGTTAATTCAACTGACTATGATTACCCTGGGTTGACTACTAAACATCATTGACAACCTCAGGTTGTCAATTATGCAAGTATAGATCATTCAGGTTGGACATTGTCCAATCTGATATAAAACAACTGAGTACATTATGATTTACCTGCTTTGCACTACTAGTAATAGTACGTTATACGTATAGGAACCAAGGTGGAAGATAACCCAGGGTTAGGTAACCCGGGGTTGCCTAACCCTGGGTTGACTATCATGTGGGTATTTCCACTGCTGCTTATCTATACGGTGGTGTCCGTTTGATACAAGATCGGTATGTGAAACTTTTGTACGGTATTCATATGTTTGGTCTCTATATATGGTGATGTGTGACTAAGCCCTAAGAATGAGAGGTTATGTTTACCAGTACATATTTGCATACCATTGAGTTGTCATATTGTGATGTATTTCCAATATTCAGCATAATTTTTGCCTTATTATCAAGTCAGTATAGATTTTCCTGTTCCATTTCGCACAATGTTTGATACAAATGTTAACTCAATTTATCTTTGGTCAAAAACTTCAAACCTGGTGCACTCTAACTTATCAATGGCCGCACCAGTTCATTGAAAATTAATATTTCATAACGTCATACAATTTTGTTGTGAATGGCACATCAACTTCGTCAATGATCATTAGGATTCATGAAATGGCTCTTAACATATTACGGCTCAGTCAAAATCACTGTATAGAGCCAAAACATACGTGAAACATTTCAAAGGTTTCAAGTAGTGAATGTGTGACATCACTGTATGGATAAGGAATTGAAGATATACATAACGGACACTACCATATGATTAACGTACGTTTAAGGCTTGTATAAGGATTTTATACCACTGGGTTGGCGCGGGTTAGCGGTTCACAAACATAAAAAATGGCCAGGGTTTAAAGGGTTAAGATCAAGATGAAAGAAGGTTTTACAGCCAAATATTTAGAAAAAAAATGTTGTGTTGCCCTTTTTCCGACAGACCATAAATCTGACAAAAATCGAGCCAGCTTTTTTTACCATGTTTTTCTATTACACTTCCCGTTTCTAGCACAGAAACTCAATATAAATGTTTTAAATTCACTAATCTTAGGTGTCACGTAAGAAGTAACTGAAAAATTATCCTGCTATGTCATCATATGCTTCTAATTATCAGGGATTTTAAAGCTCAAAATCTCCTTCTGGAAATGTTTAAAAAAATCCAGACTAATCGACCCGATTTTACAAATAATCAGATTTAGATTCAGATAATCTGCAGTTTATTTTTAAGCATTACTTGAAACACTTTACTTGAAACACTTTCTCTGTTGCATTGACTTGTGTATCAGGCAGATGCATCTCCTTCAGAAAGTATTATTGTACAGTCAAAACACTTGATGATTACTTGCAAAACACATTCTGTTATTTTAGCTGTACTTTGCTTCCTAGTGAGGATGTTGGATATTTTGTAAATAATTTTCAGAACTAAGATCGCCTTCTGGAAATATGAAAGCTATTGGTTCTAAAAGTTGTATTTTGTATGGAACATAGTTACAGAACAAGATGGTTACTTATGCCTTATGGGCATCAAAAAACATCTCTAACTCAAATCAGATGGTATTGCATCTTCATGGAGGTTGTATGTAGAACTCTGCCATAGGGATGATGTATCTGGTTAGTGTAGGTGTTGTTTTCAGGAAGTAAATATGCACTGATTAGTTAGATGACAAAGTGGAATTGACAACTAAATGCTACCAGGCTGGAGTTCAAGTGGAATGACCTAATTCTATGGAACAAGGTTATATTTATAGATGATTCCTTTGGCCTTATTGCTTTTGTACAGAAGTCACATTTTCAAAAATGTTCTATTTATCTAATTTGTTTTTCTCAACAGTTATCTACAGTGATTTATATGAAGCATCAAATCTAAGAAATTTGCAGTTTTCACTGAGAATGTCATTTTACTCCTGAAACTAAATATTCATCTTCTTTTGCAATTTCTTAAAGGTACATAGTTTGATTTTTCAAATTTTAGTTTTCAGTATCATGTTAAAGATCACCACTTAAGATGATTCAGTTTCAAATTTTAGTTAAATCGGAACAACCATTTTGATTTTATGAGCAATTTTGCATTTTTCACTTGCCTATACTTTACTGTGTAAATAATTTTGTGGTTACAATAAAATTAATAAATTTAACACATTTCTACTTATATCTCCGAAACGTTGCACGTTTCAGCCATAAAATTTCACATGGGTAATGAGAAAAATATAAGAAATATTTTGGTATCAAAATCTTTGAAAGTTTGAAAAAATGCTGACCCAATCGGAGAGGGCTCCTTTAAGGACTCCTTTTAGTAGCCATCCAAAGGGTAGCCATCCTTGGCTTAACAAATCATTCTAACCATCTTAACCCAACCAAAGTGGAGTTCAAGTAAATCAATATGCTTGCAAGGATGAAGATGTACACACACAAAAATACATTCTATATTAAAAGGAATCTATTTAACCAGGGGTGTGATTCTTCAGGATTTTTTTTGTTCAAAGTTTCTGCTATTTTATTTGTTTTCAGCCTGATCTGGGTCATTCTAGACCAGTTTTACGCTGGTTTTTCAGGATTTTTCACAGCAGCTTGGATTTTTTCCAAAAGGCCAATCACACCCCTGATTTAACACAAAGAGAATAATCAGTAATTTTAATTATTTAGGTAGCTACTATTTTTCTAAAACAAAGGTACTGTATATTTCGTATATTTCTTCTGTTAACTCTACACAATATTAATTACATATAACTGTTTTCCATTTTTTCATGTATTGCATACCAACTTCAATGCTTAAGTACTCCATTAAGCACTCTTGAATGTTGTCAAATTTCACAGCCATTACAATTGTATATGAAATGACACAATGTTCTTAATATCACCATGTGGCAAACATATAAATGACATTTGTTCTCTCTTTGTGTCTTTTCTTTTCATGTGCTGTGATTTCTCTCTACGGAATCTGTAACAGGTAAGTTCGCAAATTTCGATGCTTCATAGTGAAAACTGGATTTAAAAGTGTCAGCCTCCAGAGAAAGGATTTAATCATTGAATAGATTCATTAGGTTTGTAGAAATTCAATGATAACATATTTAGTTTGACAAAACCAGTGAATTATTTGGAAAATAAACTCACATTATATTTCGTCCTACTCGTCAGAGGACTTCGTCAGATCTGGTCATCTGATCCACTTTCCCGGGGAACTTTAGTCTGATCGATATTCTTGATTGTAGACTTCTTCCCAGTCGTCAAAAGTGAATCATAGATGTGACTTAGAAAATATGTGCCCTCCTCTCTGTTCATGGTCTTGTTGCCTCTTTTTCGGATCTCCATCGCCTCCCGTAATTCTCTAGATTTCCGGTCATGTTTTTGGGTTATCCCAATCTATAATGTGATTGGCTCGCGCGACGTGATCTGATATCGCCGATTTGGTTTGCTCTTTTTCCGATGCCCTCCATTCCGATCTAGTATATCTTTTCTCATTGGCTTTATTAACTTCAGTTCTATGTTCCGCTAAGCGTGTACCGAACATACGTGATGTTTCACCTACATAACTAAGTTCGCAGTTATTACACCCTATTTCATATATACAATTTCCCGTATTGATCGTGTCCGTTTGTCCTTCAGGTAAACTAAAGTTTGCCGGAGAGTCTTGTGTGGTTTCATCGCCATATTGATCCTATGCTTTTTGAAAATCCATTGTAGCCGCTCTGAGATTCCATTGACATACGGTAATACAACCATGCCTCTACTTTTCTGTTCATTGGTTGATTTCTTTGTTTGTTTCGCATTGACTGAAGTTTTCGCTTTATCCTCCATCTGTGATTTTACCTTGTCAATAACCCAGTTAGGGTAATTACAATTCTTAAGTACCGCACGGATCCGGCTTTCTTCTATGATCTTATCATTTTGTTCTGTCACCATTGCGTTCATTCTATCAAACAAAGTTCTGACTACACCCATCTTCTGGTGGAGGGGATGCTCAGAATTGAAGTTCAGATATTGACCTGTATGGGTGGGTTTTCTGTATACTAGAAGTTTTATTGAACCATCTGGCTTTCTGACTATGAGAGTATCGAGAAAAGCGATTTGACTGTTGTTTTCCATTTCATGGGTGAATTTGATGCTGTTTGTATTATCGATGGAATTGAGATGTTGAGTTAAGTTTTCCACCTGCCCTTTGTTCACAATTTCCAAAATGTCATCGACATAACGCCGCCAATAATGTGGCTTACACTCCATAGGGGCTGTGGCAATGGCTTTTTGCTCAAGGAACTCCATGAAGAAGTTTGCAATGATTGGACTAACTGGGCTGCCCATCGCAGCTCCGAAACATTGCCTGTAGATTTTTCCGCGGAAGTCAAAGTAGGTGGTAGTCAGAATGAATTCGAGCAGTCCATGATATCACAGACTTCCAACTTGGTACGCTTCTTTAGATCTTTGTCGTTAGTCAGTCTTTGTTTCACTACATTAAGTGCTTCTTGAATCGGCGTGTTTGTAAATAAAGAAACGACGTCATGAGATTTAAAAATTTCTTCCTCCTCGATCAACATGGCGCCAATGAGAAAAGATATACTAGACCCGAACAGAGGGCATCGAAAAAAGAGCAAACCAAATCGGCGATATCAGATCACGTCTGACAAGGTAAAATCACAGATGGAGGATAAAGCGAAAACTTCAGTCAATGCGAAACAAACAAAGAAATCAACCAATGAACAGAAAAGTAGAGGCATGGTTGTATTACCGTATGTCAATGGAATCTCAGAGCGGCTACAATGGATTTTCAAAAAGCATAGGATCAATATGGCGATGAAACCACACAAGACTCTCCGGCAAACTTTAGTTTACCTGAAGGACAAACGGACACGATCAATACGGGAAATTGTATATATGAAATAGGGTGTAATAACTGCGAACTTAGTTATGTAGGTGAAACATCACGTATGTTCGGTACACGCTTAGCGGAACATAGAACTGAAGTTAATAAAGCCAATGAGAAAAGATATACTAGATCAGAATGGAGGGCATCGGAAAAAGAGCAAACCAAATCGGCGATATCAGATCACGTCGTGCGAGCCAATCACATTATAGATTGGGATAACCCAAAAACATGACCGGAAATCTAGAGAATTACGGGAGGCGATGGAGATCCGAAAAAGAGGCAACAAGACCATGAACAGAGAGGAGGGCACATATTTTCTAAGTCACATCTATGATTCACTTTTGACGACTGGGAAGAAGTCTACAATCAAGAATATCGATCAGACGAAAGTTCCCCGGGAAAGTGGATCAGATGACCAGATTTGACGAAGTCCTCCAACGAGTAGGACGAAATATAATGTGAGTTTATTTTCCAAATAATTCACTGGTTTTGTCAAACTAAATATGTTATCATAGGATTTAATGCTTGACATTTTAAAGGTAAAACTGGCAACAAATTTGATTTCAAATTGTTCTTGGATTGGAAGTTGACAGCTGCTATAAACAGTAAGCTTTATTTTGTTCATGAGAGACCATTAGTAGTGAGAACATTTTTCAACGATTATAAGCTGTGAAAAGACATTTGAAACATATGCACTGTAAGTTGCATGTTTAGTTATACAAGTTATACAAATATATTTGTAAATACTTTAGCAGTATGTAAACCATTGCACATTTTGTTTTCTCTGTCTGCTTAACAGTTTTTCCCCAAATAGCATCAAAATTAAGCAACATGGGTCAAAATTCAGCAGTTCTTAATTATCAAAGATACATCAAATTATTACTTGTTCTCAGGTGAACTTTTCTGCAGACCTAATGTCATGTGTTCTCAGGTGCACTGTCAAAACTGGATTTTTTGAAAGAGGGTTAAGTCTTGTCATGTTTTACATTTCAGAGTCTGTAGTAATAAATTCACCCTAAAAGATCATGTCATTTGACATTTTTCAGGTTGCCATCACATAAATGAATGGAGAAATATGCATCATACACTAGAACATTAATAACATTTAGACAAATCACAAACAGACCAGGATTTCATTAGAAAAAAAATCCTGGCCGAACAGGGACTCGAACCCTGGACCTCTTGCAACCAGGGCGAGAACTCTACCACTGAGCTATTTGGCTTCTCAGATAAACCGAGAGTTTTAATAACCAAGTAGCATGTCAGAAGGTACCGATACAACACAAACACATAAACAGTACTCGAGACAACCACAGTTCAGGAGCATTCCTGCTGCAACCATCTATCTAACATGCTATATATATATATCTTAAGTTGGGAGATAAACGAACTGAGCATAGGTACATGAATAATAAAGCTATAACAGTACTCACTGGCATACAAGACCAGAACTGGCATACTAGACCAGAACTGATGCTACCGTATTTTTAATACGGTAGCATCATCACCTTTATTGTCATTATCATCTATATAATTGTCATCACCTATATGTTATAGTTACTTCATTTCAGATTTTCTCACTCCTGCTTCTAATGCACCCATAATTACCAATTACAGGTTGACAACTATTATCAACAGTCAACAGCTACTGAGTAGCTATGCTATACTGTTCAATTAATTGCTGACACTCCCTTATATGTACTTAACCCAATTCCAGAACCCCTCTGACAAATCAAAGCTGACAATAGTCATTAACAGTTGACATATGCATGGTACAAATAAGAGAATTTGACCTCCGAAGATACCGAGACCTCCTTTTTTCATTTAGACTTGTTGTATCCATTTCCATTAGATTATCTGTTTGGATGAGAAGTTAATTCTCTTACTGAATCATGTGATATTAAAACAATATCAATATCAATATTCAAAGATCATAAGCTTAATATTGTAGAGGAAAAGATAAAATGTTGTATAATACAGTTAAAAATGTTAGACAATATCAATGAAATAAAAACAAAGTAGATGATTTGTATTATGGTTCCTTCAAAAGGAAAAAAAATTGTAATAAATCAAGTTTTGATTATTTTTACCATATTAGCATTACTAAGGTTAAAATGTCATGTGATTTTGGGCCAGACATTAGGCCTGCAACCGAAGGAGGGAGGAAAATGAAAAATCTGACTCCATCTGCCTACTAAAGAAAACAAACCAAACCAAACATGCTTGTTCTGGTAAGAATACTTTATGCAATCATATGTATTCTTATATTCTAATAAACTCCATTTTATTACTAAACACATCACAAACACAGATCAAAAGCAGTTAATAATGCTCGTAACATCAGACATGATCACATAATTTGACAGGTTATTAACCATAAAATTTGAAATGAGTGTTCTCAAGAAAAATAATGTAACAAAATGACTTCCGCCAATACGTCAGACAATTAAAGCAAGAGAACTGATGTGAAGTCAGTCTTGTCATTCTGGATTGATTATGCAACACTTCCCACATATGCTTGTTTTGTTTTTAAATCAAACTGTTCGTGAACGTAATTATATAGTTACAGCAAAACTGTATGAAGAGTCTGAAGAACTGCATTTGACAAAATTAGATTAAGATATTACATTTTCATTCCTTTTGGGTTTATTACGAGTCTAAATGTTTGGGTTTTTCATTAAGTTCCTATGTGTAATGTTTCAGCTTTTTTAAAATTTAGCTTTCTTTTAGCAAAAGAGTACTTTACTTTACAAAGTATGATTTGACTACACCCTTTATTCATTTACATTATATTTTTAATTTGTGCATATCAAAACTCTGACAAGTACATTACAACCTGGTTATCTTCAATGGACTGCTGACTTTTACACTAGAAGAGAAAAGAACAGATGAATCCAACTAGCCATGTCTTGTTTTGAAAAAGTCAGCCATAACTGGGGGCTTCTGCTCCTAATGGGTGTTTTAACAATCCATATCGGGTGTTTTCTGTGTGATCAATATTGTATTGTGTTATCATTGAAACCACAATTTATTTTTACATGCATGAATGTATTCAATTTGAAAATTGCGCCAATCATGCATCAATTTGGGATGTCTTGAGAGGATGCCTCCCAGTAATGGCCGATCAATGAGGTGCAAAATTACTTGAAATCAGATTTGTCTATACTTGAAATTGGATCTCAGGTAAAGGAAACCATAATGAAATCCTGGCAGTTTAGTCTTCGTTTAGTAGAAAATTATTTATTTGACACCAGCAGATAAAATAACAGTGGATTGAAAGAGTAATGTAAGGATTAGAAAGTATCTCTGAGCAGTCATCTTTCTTAAATTATCCACAAACAAATACAATGATATAATGCTATGTCGAGAACAAAGCTGATGAGATTCACATATTAACAAAGATGTCGCAATAGACATCCTCCAGATCCGAAAAACACAAACAACATGTTGTTTTAATCAACAAGACTTTGGTTGTAACATTAACTACTTAACCACTGATTTGTTTTTCTACCTGTGCTGGTTCAGGTTTGCAGTCAGAAGAGTTTGTTGTTAATAAATACAATGACTGAGGTTGTAGAAGAGATAAACAGGAAACTGTCAGTGTGGATTTCAACCTGCATTTGTGTCCATGACTAGCTCACACACTTCAATAAAATTAAGAAAAATCCAAACCACTAAGTTTTGATATTCTATGTACAATGAAGCTGCGTTTTTAATTTTAGCAATTCATGTGTTAAATGCCATCATATACTCGTACAAAGACCTAACGCTGATGCCTAAAGAGTTCTTTCTAGCTTCTAGA
>JXSR01S027826.1:6998-19598 GCA_000969725.1 Ophiothrix spiculata | reverse complement strand
TTTTCTCAATTTAATTATCACAGTACTTCATAATACAAATGACACAAGCAATATAATGTATTCTTAGTTATGATAATTATCAAAATAACTTGCATATTAGCATATTAAACCATGTTTCCAGTATGATGTTGATCCCCAGCAATAATCAGTTACTGTCCTTAAAAACAACATGAAAATAATTACACATGTAGTCCTGGGGTAGTTTTCCCGGCCCATTTTAGTGGCAAAACGTATACGCCCTGGGTATGCCCCGGGTATGCCGGGACTGATTTCTATCAATCCCAGCCTACTTCCCGCTATGCCCGGGGATGCATTTGATAGCCGCATTACTACATTATAACTTGAAAGCACCTGTATTGGTGGTTTTGTTGTACAGTTCAAAATTTTGCTGCATATACAGCTGTATAGGGTTGAACGGACACATGTTATATAGGGCTACGTTCACAGCCATTGACTCGTGTGAAAATCTGACAAAAATTTGAAATATGAAGCAAAGACACATCTTATAGCAACAGTCGGCTTTGGTCACTCTCAAATCAAGAAAGACACATAAAATGAATCACAAATTTGCATTTAGAAACCCCTAGTCCCTAAAAATCGTGTCCTATGCCGCCTATGTGGTAATATGCTTTCATATTCCAAAGATTTCTACAGAAATAGTACTTTTTCCACTTTACTCATAATGGTGTATTTCTTTGTAAAGTAAACAAATTGTCAACCATATCAAATTGTTCAATCAAGTAATGCCTTGTCACACTTGCAACCCTCGCCTATATAGTTCACTAACTTAATAAATCCACTGACTCTACATAGAACACTGATATATAAAGCCACTGACAGCCGAGCCGTTCGTGCCCCTCTTGTCAGTAAACCACACAGGCAAGCCCGATTGTAGTGCTAGTAATGCCTTGATAATGATGAAAGGCATTCAGCTGTGAAACATTTCATTATTGCAACTTGCTTTTTACTTTAATATATTTGAATAGCGGTTTGTTAAACGTTCACACATACACATCAATAATATTTGTACAATAACTTCAAAAGTTATACACTTGCAATCTGCACGCTGATTTTAGCTATGTGTCATTTTGCCTCGTTTCAGAGATTCGCACTCGGATCCACAAAACTGCCCAACAAGATAAAAACGCACTATGTGCATTGCAGATATATTGCAAGTTATTACCTTTTCCCTTGGAGAAATCCTACACAAATGAGCAGACGATTAATTCATTCATTCATAACTAAAGGCAGTATCTACTATAGAAAACTGGTGTAAATACAACTTTTAAGCATGGGTGTGGATTGAAGTGAAATTGCACGTTAATAGGAAGTATCTATATGCTTTATAAATGCACATACTGCGTTTTTACTTTGTGGTGCAGAAAATACCACACTCCGATATGGCCGCCGTTTCCGCTAAGATTTTTGAGCTTGCGACAATTTCAAGCAAGGTTGACAAATTTTAAGAGGTGCTTGCGCCAAAATCATGAGCTGTGGCTGAAAATTGGCTCAATAAAGCTAGAAAAATATCTTTCTCACACATTTTCAGAAACTTGTTGCGCCTATTTTCACCGCTCCTGACGCGCCATACAGCCTTAGCAGAAACACTGGCCGTCATCCGTAGTGAACAACAGGAGAATCGATTCCCCTTTACAAATTTTCACACATAATGATCTGTGCATGCTGCTGTGAACCTATAAGTAAAAATTTCAGCCAGGATTATATCCAATATCTGTTTTTGCTAGAAATCTTGACCACACAAGGTCATTAAATTGTAAAAAAAAAAAGTGTTGGTATTTCACAATACCTACCACAGTGCACTAGATTTTGCTTTCCAAATCGAGTATGACAACTTAATGATGAAAAAGTCCTAGTTTATGTAACAACCAATATATATCCAAAGTCTGAGATTTCAGATAACAACTAGGCCACTGGAACACTGGCACTCAGTGCAAAATTAATGTTTGTGGATAAAGACATGACAGCCACTTTAAAAAGGTGCCGTGGCAATAGCTTGGGTAACTTTCATGAAATATTGACGAGTAGTATAGCGAGACAAGACTAATAAGACGACTTTTGACATCCAATATATATGTTGTATAATGCACCATCATCAAGGACGTCCTTGTGAAATGACCTGTAAGAATAAAATAAACAAGAGATAAATCAATCAATATGATGAAATTATACAAAACAAACACATATAGGGTTGATAGCCACAAGGCCGTATTTGCAAGGCAAAAATCAGAGGAGCTTTGATCTACTACACATCAGATTTGAGTTGGACAGGGTGTGCCGCTGGAGGTTCAAACCCCCTACCCATCTTAAAGACTGATTTTGGCCAGCAGGGTACTTTTTAAATGAATTTCCTTCAAAAACTAGCTTTTTTTAAAATTGAGATTTTTGGCAATAGCCACCCCACCCCGAAAATCACAAATTTTGAGGCTCAGTCAGAAAAGTCGACCCATGTTAAAGGATATTTGGGAAAAAACAGGCTTCTAAGTTTAAGGATTTCTTGTAAAAAAGCGACTCTATAGGCCAAATTCATTTTAGTAATTGCTAATAAGCAAAATACATTTAGGCTTGGCATCCATAGACATTCGCTCGCGCAAGTGACATTCGCTCACCCTACCAAGAAAACTTTGCTCCAACGGGAAGCAACATTCGCTTAACAAATTTCACGACATTCGCTACACTTCAAATTGAATTTGGGGCAAGATCGCTCTAAGTATTCTTGGGTTTGTTTATTCAATATATAATCATACCACTACAACATGCGCGAGTGACATTTGCTTTCATCGATTGAAACATTGTTCACTCAATGAGAGCGACATTCGCTCTCCATTTTAGCGAATAAGTCAGAGCGAATGTCACTCGGCTGAGCGAATGTCTTTGGACGCAAAGCCTTAGAAAAAGATTTAGTTGCTTAAATTGTTTAAAACTTACTATTCGCAACCTTTTGCTTGTCTGGAATCAACCAAGACAGGCAAAAAGCTATCATGCAAAAAAGAGCCAGACCCACATTTGCTTACACGAAGTTAGAAATTGCTTTTTCTACCGCATGGTAGTTTTCAGAGCATAATCATTACAGCAAGTCACTCTACATTTTCTGTATCAAATTGTCGCACTTTCCGACAAATAGCATGATTTATATCATCCAGGGTTGGTGATTTTTTCAATTTTTAAAAAAAAATCATGATCGATTTAAATCAAATTTTTTCAATCACAATTTAAATGCGATTAAAATCAGCCTGATTTAAATCGGCCAACAAAAGCAAAAGGTCAGCTTATGAATCAGGGGTGCGAGAGTTGGCTGACAAAAAACGCTGTACTTGGCACATTTTCTCGTCAATTTAACGTCCTAAATGGCTTCAAAACTTAAAAATAAATCATCATCGGAATCAGAAAACGTTACTGATTCTTCTGTAAGCAATTATAGCAGTGATGAAAGCTATTATAACTCTGAATTATTGTCAGAAAGTTCAGCATGTGAAAGCACTAGTGATGAAAGTACCGATGATCCAGCGATCATCACTGGCAATAATCAGTTTATAATACAAACGTACATTATCATTACCATGATTGATCATAGTTTCTGAGTGCCGATTATCGTTTTTTCCAAATTCAAATTTTGGACGGGCTAAAACGTTGTTCTGGCGTATTTAATTGCTTGAAAGGGATTAGCAATAGTTTTTGCAGCCTTAAGAGGTCTTTTTCTTGCAAGTCATTGTTAGCTTTACAAATAGAAATATCAGTAAAAGCTATAAAAATAACAATTTTTACTTTTATGACTTTGGCCTATTAGAGCAGCTTATTTCCTTGTCCAAATATGCGAGTAGACGAGTACCCCCACCCAAGGGATTCAGCGAGACCTAGGTCTGTTAAGGGTAACGTCATAGATTGAGAGGGGAGACACCAGATTCTGCACCATTTTTATTCTGTCACGGGGATCAATTTTTCAAATATTGAAAAAACACACACGCTTCGTACAGTTTGGGGGGGGGGTATCATTAAACTATACCCAATGTTGACTTTGGCAGGAATGAAGTGTACCCGAATACCCCCAATTTGAGCTATATGCTGACAACGCCATTACACAGGACGGTATACGAAGTCTGGTATCTCACCTCTAAATCTATGGTTAATGAATGTAACAAGAGATTTCATTGCCCAATAAATTTCATAGTGCATCAGAGGTTCCTTGGAGTATCCGCAATCATCTCATTAGAGACGAGTTTCAGACTCGAAGTGTTGATGTTACATCACTTGCACTGAGAAACGCAATCGAAAGAAAAAATATTACTCCATCAAAAAATGATTGTCAAAATACCAAGTCTAAGGCTCAGTCACACATCACCATACAGAGCCCAAACATACGACTAACTTACACTATTTTGGTAATGATACATGTATCTTTGTTTGAAACCAGAGGGTGTACTTCCCATAATTCCATTCAAAATTTGAAATCAGTGGCTCAAAACAACCCACAGTTAGAACCAGTGTTTCTGGTAAGGTTTGACAAAGTTTAGGAGATGCTTGTGCCAAAATCATGAGCTGTGGCCGAAAATTTTAGCGCTGGTTAGAACCATTACCCATTGAACATATACAGTAAAATGCATGTTTTAAATCTGGCATAGTACATTTATTATTAAAGCGACCAGAGAAGTAAAACACACTTTAAGCTCTTTGAAATATGTAAACAAATTTTTAGTCGCTTAAAGTTTCCACACTAATAGTACAGTTTGATTAATTGTGACATTTAACATCTTTCCCATACAAATACACAGCAGTAGTTATTTGACCTGCTGAACATTTCATTAGTTCATTCATGCTCACTGAGCTGTTACTATATATTGTGGGAAGGTCTTAAATCATCCTCTGGTTCGAAACTATGTATGTTAGGCATTCCTTGGGCTCTATACGTTGATATGTGGGCGAGTCCTTAATTTTTTTGCCATTTCTATAAGAATCCGAGATTTTTCTGCTCTACTCACCACATCATCAATCTTCATGATACTTTGCACAGTCTCAGCAGCTAATGTGATAGCACTCACAGACACCAGGAGGGGCTGGACGACGTTCTCCTCCAAGATATTGGTAATTGCACCCTGACAACAGAAAGTAAACGATATATCAATGAATGTCAGTTATAAAAATGCACAGGGGTTAAATGTTAGGTTCTGTATCTTCATGATACTTTGCACAGTCTCTGCGGCTAATGTGATAGCACTCACTGACACCAGGAGGGGCTGGACGACATTCTCCTCTAAGATGTTGGTAATTGCACCCTGACAACAGTAAGTAAACATATTTATCACTCAGAAGATAAAAAATAAAACAATTTCATTGGTTAATAGCTAAAAAGGATATTTCAGTATTGCATAAAAGTTCTATGTGATACGAAATCCTAAATGTAATACGAAAAATGTGTATCATAAAGCTCTTTTACGGAAATTACCAGTCAAACTTGTATTTGGGAAACAAAGGAAACTTTTATCGGTGAGATGTAGGGTTAAAACAAACACAAAACTGCACAGTACGGGTGCTGTCCTCACTGTTAACCCTTAATTTTCAGAATTGCTTTAGCCTCTGCATATACTGCAGCAAGTATATTAAATTCATAGAAAAGTATGAACATGATGGTGAGAGGTCAATTTTGGTCAAAAAATGTATAATTTGTTTGTAACTCTAACCAGTGCATCAGAGGTTCCTTGGAGTATCAACAAGAGTTTCAGACTCGAAGTGTTGATGTAACATCACTTGCACTGACAAGCTTGACTAACAAAATACAGGGGCTCTTTTCAGAGCCACCACCACATTCTACAATCAGACCTACCTTTCTGACATTAATTCCAGCAGTCTTCTCACCCTGCGCATGCCTATTCCTGAATTCTGTTACAACAGATATTGGATTAAGCCCGGCATTCTCTGCTAGCGTTGACGGAAACATATAGGGGTTCTTTTTAGAGCCACCAAAAATTCTACTTTCAGACCTACCTTTCTGACATTAATTCCAGCAGTCTTCTCGCCCTGCGCATGCCTATTCCTTAATTGATGGTGAGAGGTCAATTTTGGTCCAAAAATGTATAATTTGTTTGTAACTCAAACCAGTGTATCAGAGGTTCCTTGGAGTATCAACAAGAGTTTCAGACTCGAAGTGTTGATGTAACATCACTTGCACTGACAAGCTTTACTAACAAAATACAGGGGCTCTTTTCAGAGCCACCACCACATTCTACAATCAGACTTACCTTTCTGACATTAATTCTGGCAGTCTTCTCGCCCTGCGCATGCCTTTTCCTTAATTCCGTCACAACCGATATTGGATTACACCCGGCATTCTCTGCTAACATTGACGGAATAAGGGCTCTTTTCAGAGCCACTACCATATTCTACAATCAGACCTACCTTTCTGACATTAATTCCAGCAGTTTTTTCACCCTGTGCATGCCTATTCCTTAATTCAGTCACAACCGATATTGGATTAAGCCCAACATTCTCTGCTAACGTTGACGGAATAAGGGCTCTTTTCAGAGCCACTACCATATTCTACAATCAGACCTACCTTTCTGACATTAATTCCAGCAGTCTTCTCGCCCTGTGCATGCCTATTCCTTAATTCTGTCACAACGGATATTGGATTAAGCCCGGCATTCTCTGCTAGCGTTGACGGAATAATTTCCAATGCTTCTGCAAATGCTCGGTAGCAGTAGCCTTCCAATCCGGTCAGCCCTCGTGCGTACTCCATCAACTTGAGGGCTACCTCTATTTCTGGAGCTCCGCCACCTGCGATAAGAGCTCTGGCAAGAGAAACACAAGATTGAATTATACATGGAATCACACAAAAAAGCTTACTGAAGTTCCAAAATGATAATTGGCTTGGCTTATGTTTAGGGATTTACCATTTTGACCACACCCGTTTGGATTTGTATGCAGATAAAATAAAGGGGAGAGTCTGTTACCATTGGTTGGAAACCCCAGGTTCAACATTTTGATCAAGGAACACATGACAGATACTGCACACATCACTCAATGAATTCAAACTCATAAATATCAATGCCTGATGTTGCTAGGTCATTCATGTCTTTGTTCAATGCAGGCAGATTGTCACAATTATTCACTTAACATGATAGATAAAGCATTTGTCACACTTTAAATCAAGTCCTTGGAAAAGGCAGGGTTTGTTGCAACTCCCACTCCAACAATTTTTTTTAAAACAGCATTTGTGCTAAATAAACTATGCCAAAAGCTTATATGTAATTGTTTTATCAAAAGAAGACATCAGGACCTTCCCATAATGCCTCCCTTCCAATGGGTTTTCAATGGTTTTTTTGTATGGGATGTGATGAGAGGGTTTAGGGAGGAAACATAGCATAATTAGCAGACCTCAACCCTAATTTGCATTTCCGATATGTTTCATCCCTAAACCCTCTCATCACATCCCATACAAAAAACCCATTGAAAACCCATTGGAAGCGAGGCATTATGGGAAGGTCCTGATGTCTTCTTTTGTTTTATCATCCATAACAAACCTTTTGACATATGTGGGGTGAATTTAGAGGGCGTCATTTGGGTGGGGGAGGGGGGGTAATCAAAGATTACGGGGGAGGGGCTTGGTGAAATCCAATGTTTCTTATTTTATCCATTTCATAAATATCTGACAAGGTATATGCTTCAAACTTGCTATGTAGTTAGAGGCATCTTTTCCTAATATATTCAACCCAATATCCCTGGTGATTTTTTTCCAAAAAAGAAATCAATTTTGGCTATTTGCATGCATATTTTCAATTAGCTCCAACTTGACAGGGCGTGCTGACTTTATGACATCAATGTGAGGTCATATGAAGTTCAATGGTGACCGTTTTTGTATCAATGGATAGAGATGTCCCAATACCTATACACTGGTAGCAAATATAGGGATATATCCACGAGGGTATACAACACTCTGTATAGGAAATCACGTTACAAAAATAGCTCGGGACTAGAGTTACTAACAAACCGAGAGACTTGAATAAACAAAGTAAAACCTACATAAGCAAGCAAGCATGGACTGAAATCCAATCATCACACATATCCTGGTCTGGAGAAAAGTACCACGCTGTCACACTCCGAGAAAATCCATCACATTTCTCGTTTCTTTCTCGTTTTTTTGGTACAGCCATCGGCACCACTTTTATCTATGGTATCTTTTACCATACTGGTAAAAAGATGGTTTCATTATTTTTTCTAAAGCTGTGAATTTCTTTGTCTTTTCTCAACACAAATCTGTCTGATAATCGTCTTCGCAATGCGAATCGCAATCTGACTTCATGCGTGCGCTATCGTTACACATGAACTCCGAATGCCACCAGAGGGCGGCATTTAAGCACAGCTACTCTACCCAGTGTTCAGATAAGTGTACGGGTAGCTGAAACAATGCACATAACATAGGATGATAATCCTGCTGCAAGTTTTTGTGGGACACCAAATTGCAAAATAGACCCCGAAAAAGGAACACAATACCAAGTGCATTAGGGACATAATCAATTTAGACCCCACCAGTGTTTCAGCTAAGGCCGTATGGCACGCCATTGGCGCAGGAGCGGTGAAAATTGGCGCAACTAGTTTCTGAAAATGTGTGAGAAAGATATTTTTCTATCTTTATCAAGCCAATTTTCAGCCACAGCTCATGACTTTGGCACAAGTGCCTCTTAAACTTTGTCAAACTTGCTCGAATTGGCGCAAGCTAAAAAACCTTAGCGGAAACACTGGACCCAAGCAACTCGCCCGAGCGGAGCAAGGACGAGTTTAACTTTTTGACCCGAGCCAATTTAATACCTGGGGCGGGCAAACAATTTGAAATAAATCGTTTAGAATGCATTGATATTATTGATCATTATGTTACTTGATATTTTTTGCCACAGATGAGAAATGCAAAGGTAGGAAGATCAACAACTTGGTTTCATGGCTCGGGCGGCCCGAGCGATCGCTCGTCTCTATATTGATAAATGTCCCTTTTCATAGTGGTGATATTGATTGTCAGAATGATCAGTGAGCATACTATGAATAGATTCAAATAAGTTATCTGGGATTTTTCTTTTCATTGTATTCACTGATAGACCAATACTACATTTTGTACAAGCACCACTTATGACATAGAAAGTGGTACCTAACGGGTTCTTGTCCCTCCTGCTATACTTGACACAACTTGCTTCAGTATTATTTGTATTTCCTAGCCTCTTCAACTAACAGGATTTCTATCAGAGTGGATATTTTTGCGGACCAGAATTCTCACAACAGAAGACTCGCAAAAATTTCCCTGTAAATTACATCATTATATCAGAGCATATCATTAAAAACTCACTTTTGTTTGACTAGACACCTGATGACGCACAACGCATCGTGGATAGATCTGTCCGCTTCTTCCAACACTAGCTTATTGGATCCCCTGATCAGCACGGACACCGTCTTGCCCGGCGTAGCGGCGCCCGTCACTTTCACTACTTTACTGGTACCGGTGATGACGGTTTCAACATTTTCTGCCGTGGCCAGCATTTCTGGTTTGAAATGGTCCACACTGGCGATTGGTTTACATCCTAGAGACTGTGGTCAAAAGTAAATCAAAAATATTTCAAAAATTTGTATTATTTTTATATAAATTGTTCACTTGGTAATGTAAGTAAACCAAACAAACATAATAGGCAATACATAGAGATAATCAAGCAAGCATATTTTGTGCAATTCTTGCACAAAAATGCAACACTATGAGTGTTGAGAGAAAAACTCTTATTGGTTGGTTTTTCAATTATTTTGAGAACACAGTGCATCAGAGGTTCCTTGGAGTATCCGCAATCATCTCATTAGAGACGAGTTTCAGACTCGAAGTGTTGATGTTACATCACCTGCACTGGGTGGCAAAAAAAAGAGTTTTCCAATGTAACATCAGGCTAATTCTGTAGAATTGACTGCAATGTTGGTATATTGGTATATAGGCCGATATTTGAAAACAAAACAAACAAATACTTCGAAAGAATGTGAGAAACCAAAATTGCCTATACCTTTTTACGCGAAACAACCAATTAAAAAATCTGAATTTAGGTTTAAACCAATTGAAAAATTCTGAATTCTGAATTTATTCTGAAATGTGGCATCTCTGTGTTTCTCACATTCAAAATCATGTCATTGATTGTTTGAGTTGTAAACTCTTCTCAGGGACAGGAATTTTTGTGCAAAACCTTATTTCTTGTGTTTTTAATTTCTTGCAAGTTTCCACCATATTGTCATTTGCAGGCACCAAGAGCTTAAAAGGGCATTGGACAAAATTTTGAAATTTTGTTTGTAGATGATTTACACATCCTATGTTAGAAATTAACAGTCAATACCAGATATCGCAAATTTTTTTATCAAAACCTTCTAAAAAGTCAAAAATTTGAATTTTATTTTATTTGTTGAATTTGGGTATGAGGTTAATCTTTTAACGTATTTATTGATGCTATACAGTGAGAAAGAGCCAAAGATTTGATTGTAAAACATCCCTTTCACATCATAGATTGCAGAAAATTCAAAAGAAATTTGGAATTTTCATTAAATCTCCTGAAAGGACCAATTCTAGCAATTCAACTATAGAGGGCAGTATTTATCGTTGTCGACAACGATAATTAAAAATAAGAGAATATCTAGATATTTTGAGATATAGGGTTTGAATTTGACATTAAAACTTTGCATGCTGTCATTATTACCACTAACACTTCCAATGGTGCAAAAATCTCAAAATGTTTGGGGAAAAGTTTGGGGATGAGACTGAACTTGTCCAATGCCCCATTAAAGGAGCATGGGTCCGATTGCTTCAACCTTTTTTCAAACTTTTTCTGATTTAGGTACCAAAATATTACTCAAATTTTTCTCCTACTCCATGTGAGAAATATCACGGCTGAAGCAGGTTTACTTTTGGAGATATGGGTAAAAAATGTGTCTTGTTATGTAAGTAATTTGTCTAGCAGAGTATAGGAGAAATACATAATTACTTAAAAAATCAAAACGGTATGGCCAATTTAGCTCAAATTTGATATTCAGACCTCTTGAGTGCAAATCTTTCATGTGAATCCAAAATCATAATTTTGAAAAATCGGACCATGCGCCTTTATATCAGGAAAAAGTGTCTTACCTTGCAAACAAATTCTACATCCTCCCTTTCGATATCCTTAATAACCATGATCTTCATTTTGGTCAAGAAATGTATAGCTAAGTCATTCAGGGCATCTCTAAAAAAGGCAAAAATAGAATCGGTTATAATAGGTACATACTGATTGGATACATCTAAGGGTCAATTATTTATTAAATCAATAAATTCTATGATTCTCGAAAATATATCAAGTAATAGGCCCTATTTAATGGCCTACCCAAAAATCAATCACTGACATATTTTTGCAAATTCTACTCGAATATAAAAACATCCAATAAACCCTTTACTTTTATTTCTTTATTGTTCAAATGCAACAGTACCCTTTGAATAACTTATGCTGAATTACAGACCAAAAATTATTCTGAAAACTGGGTGACACTAGCCATAAACGTAACTATATGTGGCTGTCCAGCCCGTATGAGCCGTAAATGCCAGAAACTTATTTTGTGCTACAGGTGAAAATAACATGTCAAGGTCGTAATTTGCCGAAATTGATTTTTTGACAGATTCACAATCCCTGTGCTTACTACAAAATACCAGCAAAGTTTCATTTCAAGAAAATGATAGGAAATGTGAAATAAATCTACATATTTTTAAAACAATCAACAGAAAATATAGGGCTTACCGATCTTTGAACGCATTTATCTCAGTTATACGTTTTACTCCCTGACAACCTTTGACAGACCATAACTTGACTTCTGGAAATCGTGTGAAGTTCATTAAGGCCAAAAAAATGAATTGTTTGATTGGCGTAACATAGAAAAAAAAATAGGGTAGGTAGGTCGGATTTTTTTTTATTTTCTAAGTCTATGTTTCACATACAAGAACACAATATATATGGCACATATACAAAAACATCTTCACTTTTTCTGTAACACATCTTTTATTTGTCATTTTGAATGTCCTGCAAGCCCTATCTTGGGCTCCCATGAATCGATTCCCATCAAATTTGGGATTTGGAGGTTTTTACCATGCTCAAAAAAATAAAAATATCTAGGGTTGGTGGTTAAATTAGGGTACGTCGGGTTACGCCAATCAAACAATTTTTTTTTAGGCCTAAGGTGTTATTTCAATCCTTAAAGCATGGTCTTTGCAAATTATTAAAAAAGTGAAAATGACAAGAGGTGGCATTTATGGCTGGTTTGGGATGGACGGTCACATATGATGATTTTCTTAGTGCATCAGAGGTTCCTTGGAGTATCCACACTCGGCTCATTTTGAGACGAGATTCAGAGTCGTATCTAGTGATTACATCATTTGCACTATTATAAATCATCAATTTTTGAATATCGCAAGATATGTCATTAGCGTTTATCGGATGGGTTAAGTAGAATCTCGGGCTAGTTGGAATGATAACGCCAAGGGAGGCAATTAAAAATCAATCACTTCCTCAATGATTTGATGATATAGTTTATCTCAAGGTTGTATTTCACTAGTTC
>JXSR01S027825.1:26714-40387 GCA_000969725.1 Ophiothrix spiculata | reverse complement strand
TTTGATGTGGCCTATTTTCTAGCTAAATAAAAAGAAGAGTACAACATAAATATATACTGAAAATTTCACTTGATTCCGACCGTTCGTTTCAAAGTTACAAGCTTTTCAGCATTTTGAAAATCCCCATAGACTACTGTGTTGTAATTACTGTCGTGGCCCCGACAATAATTAGAAAATGACACATTTTTTTCTTTTTTCTCAAAAACACAAGCACATATGAAAGAATGGTTCTGGGATCGTAACATATACCACTTGAGGATTCTTATAAGATACAAAACTCCAATTTGATAGAGGTGACCTTGAGGGTGAAAAGTGGATCATGAATTTTAAGTTTTGACACGAAATATCTGAAAAATAAAAAAATTAAAAAAATTTGACTCAGCATAGGCAACATCTTTTATAGTGTAGAATCATTACAAATCTAATTTAAACCCAAAGATAAAATTTATCACCCAAAGTCTGGATGTAAACAAAGTTGAGGTTGTCAAATTCAGAAACCCAATGTTACAGCATAGAAGGTAAGTTTCGGCCCCAAAATCACACATTTTGATTCAAGATGTTAACAATTCACCTATCATGGGATGCACAAGACTCTCAAGGAGCATACTGATTATATACTTGGTGAACAGCTTCAAGATTTTGGGTGCATTGAAATTGAGGTGTGGACTTAGTCCCAAGATGGTCTGCATAGACATGCTTAAATGGCAGTTTTACTACATAGCATTTACAACCATGACTTGACACTAAGTCAAGTCATGGAGCCAGGACTAAGGTGCAAGTAGCTTTTTTTGCTAAAATCAAGCACTGCCCCCAAATTGAAAAAAAAAAATCAAAAAGGTCCACTTTTTGCTGCAATGCGTCTGCACGCAAAAACAATTTTCAATTAATCTTTTGCTTGGTGTTTTGCTCTCTTTCAGATGTCCTTACCAAACAGTCTGTGAATGGTGTGAACAATGATGACTTGATGAAAATTGCAAATGCCTTTGTCAGTGATAATGGCCAGGTAATGATGATGATCAATCAATCAATCAATCAATCAATCAATCAATCAATCAATCAATCAATCAATCAATCAATCAATCAATAATAAACTGTACTTGCATGACATACATACCCCATGATGAAGGAATCTATTCGTACAGGGGACCAACGGCTTTACATGACTTCCGAACCACGGAGCAAGTGGATGATGATGATGATGACGACGATGACGATGATAGTGATGATGATGATGATGTTGTTGATGTTGATGTTGTTGATGATAATGATGATGATGTTGATAATGAATAGCGATGAATAATGATGATGATGTTGATATTGATGTTGATGTTGATGATGATGATAATGACGATGACGATAATGATGATGATGATGATGATGATGTTGATGATGTTGATGATGTTGATGTTGATGATGATGATGATAATGAAGATGACGATGACGATGATGATGATGATGATGCTGCCGCCGATGGGTTGTGGTGGAATCCCATTTGTCAATTATGTAATGACCTTTATGACATCATAATAAAGTTAACAACATTTTTCTACTTTTCTCTAGATGCAATATAAAGGTCGTACAATTCATTATACAACAAAAGGTCGTATCCACAGCCTCTCTGAACCGTGGGTCTACGATGCAACAGCTTGGGATGTAGAAAGCGGCACCAGCGCCAAAGCGAGACATTTTGACGAATCTGAGGATGCGGCCAAAGCTGCTTTTGAAAAACTAATCATTGAGTTGAAACAGAAAGGCATTCTTAAGGATCAGGTAGAGGGAATATCCACATCAGGTAAAGGTAGGCTTGCCATACAAAACCCAAACAACACTTTGGGAGCTGATCCTGACAAGGGGGGGGGGGGTATTTTTACGGGGTAACCATCCGTGTGCCAAAAAATAAAAAGGGCAGGAAATTGCCTTTTTCCCATAAAATTACGACAATTAAAGCTGAAAATTGCTAAAAATTAGGTTGAAACTTCATAAAGCACAATATTTGGCGTTTTTTCTTGAAAAACCCGGCCGAGTCGGCCCCTTGGAACCCCTGTAAAGTTGCTCGATAAAATCCATTGGAGAAATCTTGGGTGGTTTGCCCACCCTTGGAGGAAGGCCTGGCTACGCCACAGTTAACCCCACGATCCTGACTGTGATGGTTAAATGTTGGCTGATCAAAGTACTACTCATGACAGGAAATTGGCCTAAAGTTGACCATGCATATAGCAAATAAAGAATTGTAACCAAATAAATGAAAATTGAATGTGTGATCAATAGAATATCCAAAGTTGTCTTTATCATTTTACAGACACACCACAAGAAGATATTTCACCGCCAGAGCATATTACGCAGCCAAACCAGCCTCCGCCTCCGAATGACGAAGTTCACAAAGAGGCACAGAAAGATACCAACAAAGGCCCATGGGGTAAGAATGGTTATTTGGTGTCATTTGACACTTGTACAGGTGTCACATGTTGGTCTTCAGATGAGCATGTAAAGGTGTCAATGTGGCACATTTGAGGTGGGTGTCATATGAGACCTTTAGGATGTTTAGCCAAAATGGCATCTTAGGACGGGTTCACACTAAGAAATTTAGTCATGACTATATTCTCGCTCATGAGCCACTCATGACCAAATCTCAGTGTGAACGCAATTTTAGAAAGTGTCTCGCTCGTGACCAAAAGTGACGCACCACTAGTTTTAACCTGCAAGTCGTGCCCCAGTGTGAACGCAACTGATAAGTTGTCTCACTCTAGAGTCGCTCACGAGCGAGAATATAGTGTATGTTAAATATTATTATACTTTGATCAACACTAAATAGGCGGGAATTATGTGGCTTTTCTCCATCCGCAAGTAAACATAATCCCACTTACGTGCGCCGTAGATACTGATGCACGAGTCACTCGTACAATGTGTGCTGCGTGTCCTGCAGTTGTGCTGTGTTCAGCTACGCACACGCTTAGTCTGTATCAGTTCACAATGTGAAGGGGCCTGCCAATTTGGTGTTGATCAAAGTATAGCAAGGTATACACATGTATATCTTTTCCAAAATTACAAACATAGCACACAGTCTGGGGGATACTCAGGTTTGGTTAGGATAGGGACGTGTCGCTAGAAAAAATTGAAAAGGTACCCATCCAAATATCAATTTTCAAGAAAGAGCCACATTAAAAAAATGGAGAAAATGTTTAATGCAGTAGAGGGGACATCCTACTGAAATTAGCCAATTTTGGCTTAACTTAGTTTTGTATGCTTTAAAATTTCATTATTTTTAGCTTAAATTAGCGAATGTGCCGAAAAAAACAGCAACATTTTTTGCGCACAAAACACAGATAAATAAAATGTAAGCAAATTTTAGCAAAAATCAAGTGACCCGTAATTTCTAGCCAAAAAAGGGAGATTTTCAGAGCTGCTAAATCTTTTTGAGATGTACCATTTTTGCCATATTGATTTAGGGGTGCAAGTTTCATTTCTCAGGTTGCCCTGGGGGCCAGACATCCTTGCTACACCAATGCGGGTGTGTGCTGTGGTCCAGGGTTTTGGTTCGGTTGGTGAGAGATTGCTTTTGGGTTAAAGTTAATTAAACAATTGAGGCAGACCAAATTAACATGAGGGACAGAGGGCTTTACCATTCAATTTTTTTGCTCAATTTCTTTGCTTGTTACGAAGCCAAATATGGGAAACTGCTTTCAGAAAAAAAAACCCTAGATGGGAATCCAACCATACGTAGAAAGGGTAAAGTTTCTGTGAGAATTTATGATATTTATCTTTTCTCTTATCACTTAATCTTATGTTATCACATGAATGTATTTACTTATCACATGAATGTCTTCTCTTATCACACAATCATCTTCTCTTATCACACGATCATCCTCTCTTATCACATGATCATTTTCTCTTATCACACGAGTGTCTTCTCTTACCACACGATCATCTTCAGACTTCTCTTATCACACGATCATCTTCTCTTATCACATGATTATCTTTTATCACACGATCATCTCTTATCACATGAGTATCTTCTCTTATCACACGATCATCTCTTATCACATGAGTATCTTCTCTTATCACACGATCATCTCTTATCACATGAATGTCTTCACTTATCACATGAGTATCTTCTCTTATCACACGATTATCTTCTCTTATCACATGAATGTCTTCACTTATCACATGAGTATCTTCTGTTATCACACGATCATCTTCTCTTATCACACAATCATCTTCTCTTATCACATGAATGTCTTTTCTTATCACACGATCATCTTCTCTTATAACACGATCATCTTCTCTTATCACATGAATGTCTTCTCTTATCACACAATCATTTTCTCTTATCACACAAATCATTTTCTCTTATCACATGAGTGTCTTTTCTTATCACACGATCATCTTCTCTTATAACACGATCATCTTCTCTTATCTCATAAGTATCTTCTCTTATCACATGATCTTCTCTTATCACATGAGTGTCTTCTCTTATCACAGGATCATTTTCTCTTATCACACGATCATTTTCTCTTATCACACGATCATTTTCTCTTATCACATGAGTATCTTCTCTTATCACATGAATGTCTTCACTTATCACATGATCATCTTTTCTTATCACATGATCATCTTCTCTTGTCACATGATCATCTTCTGTTCTCACATAATCATCTTATCACTTTCCAGGTTTGCTGCAGTACCTCAATCATGAAACAGTCAGCGAATATTATGACTTTGTTTTGGGGATATTTATCACAACATGTTTGGGTATAGCTATCATAGTCATCATTCGTTGGAAAACATCTAAAGGGCAGGTAAAATTCAGAGATATTTTAGTGTGAGTTGATTGAGATCTGTACACTACCTTAGTTAATCTAAAACTTGTTTTTAGAGCAATAAACAGGAATTTGACCCTTGGTTGGCAACCCTTTAGAGTAGAATACATATTTGTTTTTGGGTGGAATGCATGACACCTTTTTATGGTAAATTCATCACCTACATAAACAATTGTAAAGTTTCATCCGTATAGCTTGAGCCAAATAAATGCTTCATGCAAAAATGAGCATGAGAGTGACCCTTAGAAATCTATAGGATATTTTTATACCAGTAATTCAGCACTATTTTGACCATATCTCTTCAAAGAAACATAATATGGGCATGAAGAGTTACAGGGGTTACGAGAGAATTATGTGCTTTCATGTCTCCCATTTGTGAGTGAAAATGATCGGAACACACACCTTTAAAGATGGAATACATAACCCCCTTTAAGAGTAAAGTACACAACATCCTATTTGAATAACTTTCAGTGTCTTTAACCAGTTGGTAGCTACCATACTATATATATCACGCAAAATAAAAACCGCCCTACGCTACCGTCGTGACCGTGATATATATTGGACAAACTACTAGAGCCATAACAAAACTCCTCAGCACAGATGGGCGTAGTTATATTTTAATAGGTAGCTGCCAACTGGTTAATATTTAACAAAGCCTCTTGACTAGTCTAGGGAGTTTTTTTGATTAATTCTTTAGAGACATCAAGCAATCATGTTCATAGTCGATGCTATTGTAACAGTTGTCACCTATTAACTTTTCATTATAGGGCAAGGTACATTCCAGCAGGAAATACAAAGTTGCCAATCCAGCTTCCTACTCTGAACACCCTCGTGACAATTCAGCTTCCTACTCTGAACACCCTCGTGACAACTGGGATGATTACATGGACGTGGAACCAGATTTCAAAGGCTTTTATACATCGATTCATATTCAAGCTGCCAAACCGTCTCCTCAACAACTGGATTCCAAACAGGTATGTTTCCCCAGAATGAAAATATGAGGAATGTTCATTAAGTTCATGGCCTGAGGTAGAAGAAGATGAGCTGGGTACATTTCGCTAGTCCGACAATGCGCTAGTCCGACAATGCGCTAGTCCGACACTGCGCTAGTCCGAAAATGAAATACACGGCGCTAGTCCGACACGGCGCTAGTCAGACACTGCGCTAGTCCGAAAATGAAATACACGGTGCTAGTCCGACAATGCGCTAGTCAGGTACTGCGCTAGTCCGAAAATGAAATACACGGTGCTAGTCCGACAATGCGCTAGTCCGACACTGCGCTAGTCCGAAAATGAAATACCCGGCGCTAGTCCGACACGGCGCTAGTCCGACACTGCGCTAGTCCGAAAATGAAATACACGGCGCTAGTCCAAATCTGAAAAACACTGCACTCAAATTTGGACTAGCGCATCGGTTTTCAGATTACTAGCGCAGTGGATTTTTGTTTGAAATATACACAATACATTATTGTCAGACTAGCGCATTGGTTTTCAGATTCGGACTAGAGCAGTGTATTTTCATTTTAAAAATTTGGACTAGCGCAGTGTCGGACTAGCGCAGTGGTTTTCATTTTCGAACTGACGCATTGTATTTTCGAACTAGCGCAGTGGTTTTCATTTTTGGACTAGCGCACCTCTGAGGTATAGGAAAATTGTGTAGTCGGACTAGCACAGTGTCGGACTAGCGCATTGTCGGACTAGCGGGTGCACCCCGATGAGCTATGCAGTTTTCAGTAATAAATTTGGTGTTTACCCGCTTCAAGGTCACGTGTCAGAAACTTGATGTGTCCGTCATCAGGTATGGGTAGTTACAATTTTCAATGGTCTTGTTTATATCAGAAGACACCAATGAAGCTCTGAACCCATGGTTGTTGGGTCATTTTGCTCAAGATTTTATTGACTCAACAGAGGTAAAAAATTCCACATATGTTTGCAAATTTGATCACAATTTACAACAAATGTGGCTTTGCTCATAGACTACAACGTAAATGTCGAATATGTTGGTCAACATAAATAACTTATTCTTTTGTGAATGCTGGTTATTGGAATATTTCAGACCAATGTAAAATGAAAAAATAAAGCAAGGGAAATCAAAATCTAAGTTAGTTTAGGGGTTATATTGTGTTTTTAAACTTTTGGGTTGGCCCGGGTCAGCAGTACAGATACACATGGAATGGCCAGGGTTCAAAGGGTTAAGGTACTCGTATGAAATAATCATGCAAAACTACATTTTACTTTCTTTCGCTATTTAGTCAGGAAAAAGATTGTATGCACTCATGTACGTATATTAATGAGGTATAGTAACATATTTTAGTACAGTCATTCCTTAAAATTACAGGCTACACGTTCAACACTAATATGTTTTTCTAATTTTATTACAGAACTACTGCATGTGGTCACCAGTGAAGGGACTAGCATACATTTTGAACAACAGTCACTTTCCAGAACGGGAGGAAGGGAATCAGGATCGCCATGGGTCTGATGAAGATTTTGTCAATATGAAGCATTTGTTTACTGAACTAGGGTACAAAATTGTACCACATGAAAATTTGGAAGCTAATGTAAGTCTATACAGTCTTTATAGATGTATACTATAAACCTTGAAGTATGCAACAAGCAATCGGACTCTGTTACAAGATCCATAGCATGTCGCTTGTATTCTACAACATTGTGAACTGGTGGTTTTGTATTGTGTAAGAGACTAGTAATGATTGATTAAGATTGATTATGACCAAATCACTGCGTATTAATATTTCTTTACATGAATTGTTCATGATTTTGGAATTATTTTGGGCAAATTTTGTTGCTAACACACAGACAAAGATGATCATAAATTCATTTAAAGATTCGGCAAGATTTGATATGTTGTTATGATTCAAGAAATATGGACTAATTTACTTCCCCGTATGGTTATATTGGTTTATGTGTGTTAATCGGCTGCCTGTTGCATACTTCAAGATGTACAGAGTATATAGTGTCAAATCATATGAGTGTAAGGAAATAGACCAGTTTTGTATGTCCCATAATGCATCTTGAAAGTACCGCAAATACGGGCATTTCTATCAATGCTATTGCTAGGAGCTTGAAACATTGTCAACAGCAGCTCAGTACACTGTATTTATAGTCATTAGCATATACGCGAACAAAACAACAATGAAAATATACGCTCATGTTATATTTAGAGACACTGTGTATTTGCTACAGGCACAAGTTCACGAATAGATATCCAACAACATTAGTCCCGGGGGCGGAATACTAAACTTTGAGGTACGCGCCATGAGCCACTAAAGAGACCCTGCTTTTTTTTACTCGCTCTCACCGAATGACCCCTCCCCCCCTATTTTACAAACTGTCACTCTTTGACCCCATTTTAAAAAAACTTCCTTGTCACTAAAACAACCTTTGTCACTCAAAGACTTACCATTTTCTTAATTTGATATGTGATTTTGTCAAAAAAATTGCAGAATTTGTCGAAAATTTTGCAAATATTGTCGCAAATTTTTGACCATTTTGACCTGGAAAGACCCTACTTTTTAGTGAATTCTGCCCAAAGACCCCATTTTTTGCACTTTGTCACTGAAAGACCCCCTTTTTTGACCCAATTGTCACTGAAAGGGTTAGTGCTGTTGGCATTTCTGAACTCAACTAAATTATGACTTTTGACTAAATGAGAAAGGTTAATTTGATTGTTCTCCTATTCATAGGGAATCCGAGATACCATCAAAGACTTTGTCAGCAAGTTCAACGATACTGATTCATGCGAGTATATGTCAGCAGTAGTTGTTCTTATGAGCCATGGAGACACAGGGTATATACAAGGAACAGATGGTAGGAATGTGTATTTGAAGGAGATACAAGCAGAATTTGAAGGAAAAAAATGTCCGAAATTACAAGGGAAACCCAAGCTGTTTTTCATTCAAGCTTGTCGAGGACGTAAGTAGTAACAAAGACAAAGTATAAAATCAGCTATAAAACTTTTTCAACTAATGATGGAATGAGTGGTATAACCATAAATTCTCATTCTATAGGCAAGCAGGGGTGAGACAATTTTACAGGGGGCGAAAGAGTTCTTGGCAGATACAAAAAGGTACACCATTTTTTTCAATGTAGCAAATTGCCAAAATTTTGCTTAAATTCCTAAAAATAAACCTTTTCTGTGAAAATTTGTGCTATTTGAGTGCAAATTTAGTGGGCTTTTCATAAATATTGCCAAGCATTTTTGGAAAATTTTGACAAATATACCCATAAAAGGGCCAGACTGTAAACAGTAACATCAACATTTTACTACGTTTTGAAACTTTTTTATATTTCATTCATGGAGGGGGTATGGTAGACATTTTTTTCTGGGGAGGGGGCTCATGCCACTAGATGAAACCTAATTCATGTGTGTACCCCATATTATATCATTTTATTCGCCAGGTACATTATATTTATTATAATATTAACATAGTAAAATCAAAATTGATTTTATCTATTTAGTCAGGAAAAAGATTGTATGCACTCATCATTTTCAAAAAAGTCTATTGCGGTGGACAATTGTCTACCTTTGTCCGGCCAAAGGTAGACAATTGTCTATTGTAATGAACTGTTTTCTTGAAAAAGTTACGTTTTTAAGATTTTATAAAAGCAATTTAGATTTTATAGTGTTAATTGCACAAATACACAAATATAACACATCAAGAAATTTACACAAAGCATATGATTACTACACATCAGTAAGATTTACATTAAAATACAAAATAAAATTATTAAAAGCCAGGAATTGCACAATGTTTTTATGAACAGACCAGAATTGTAAAGTCAAATGCAAGAAAAAAAAATAAAATGTCATACTAATTAATCAATGCTGCAGAGGAAAATTACCAGATATAACAAGCAAACAAGGAGACTGAAACAGGGAAACCCCCAGCAGGGATAGCCAAATAGTGACAAGTCACTTTCAAAGTGGCTAAACCAAATGATTCCCCACAAAAACAAAAGCACAAATACAAAGAGGACATGGGCAAGAATGAGAAATATCTGGCATCATCTCAAGCATGGAGTTATTAGCAAGACACAGGCTCAGCAATTACAACCCTCATTCCCAACTTAATTGCCTAAAGTGCTCTTTAGTATTTTTTTAAAAACCTAGATAAACTGAGAGAGAGAAGAGGAGAAGATCACATATGTCCTGAGGTAACTGATCAAAGAGCACAGGGAAACGATTAAAAACAGTGAACTTGAAGCTATCAGTACCAGCATACTTGTGGTGAAATTTTAGTGTGGTTGTATGAGATGAATTCACAGAAATATATTCAAATATGTCCACGTCATACTTTGCAAAGAGACATTTTAAAATAAAAGATATTGCAAGGTAGTTATATCTATTGCACAGTGACATAAGCTCCAACTTTTTAAGACCAGTACTATATTCAAGTGCATGCACTCCTTCTACACCCCCTGTGCATGCACTCCTTCTACACCCCCTGTGCATGCACTCCTTCTACACCCCCTGTGCATGCACTCCTTCTACACCCCTAAGTGAGTCAACTTTGACCCCTGGAAAACATGGGTGCATACAGTCCTCTCAAGAGTACACAGGATCTCCTGTAATGATAGGCTGAGTTTATATAGTTTGTACAAACCTCTGTCCATGCACTCCCTCTACACCCCCTAAATACACCACTGCTTGACAACCAAACCTTTAAATAGGACATGATGATGCACATTGGGCCTTAATGTGTCTTAAAATGGGAAAAAAAAGAAAGCTAAGATTTATGAAATAGATAATTACTGACATTTTAAAAAGATTATGGAAATAGTCTAAATAGTTGATTAAATTTGTATATTTCAGAAATGATAACATCATCCACAGTAGCTGATATTTCAAGTGATAATGCAAATCCATCTTCACACAGTACTGAGATCTCTGAGGTTGATGTTGCTACAGATGACAATTTTGCTAAAGATGTTCCTGATAATGCAGATATGCACTTTGCATATGCTACAACAGAGGGTAAGTGAGTCAACTTTGACCCCTGGAAAACATAGGGTGTACACTGTACACTGAGTCAACTTTGACCCATTGGTAAAGCCTGGTTTTCCCAGAGTTTTTTTCAAAATTTGTTCATTCATCTTCACTCAAACAACAAATCAATTTCGTCCCAAAAAACATCCTTGACAAAAAGTTGATTTCAATTTCAAACTTGTACATGTCAACCAATTTCACTATATAATATGTCATTAAATTTCGAACTTGTTTCGTTGATTTTCGTCGTATTATCTACTAATTTGTCAATTTTCATCATTATTATGTTTTGAGAATCTGTCATCCTATTCTTTACTGTATAACATTAGAAACCAATTATTTTGGGTATCTGAAAACCGCAAGTGAAATCGGTCACCGATTTCCCTGGCACTTGGACACCTCTGCATCACATTGTGTTGTCACTCCATACATTGCTATGTTAAAACTGTGAATGTGTATTGAAGTGATCATAAATGTGGAAGGTATTTTCTCAAACTTTTAAAAATGATTTGAAGGATGGTTCTGGTTGTCATTTTCAAGTTTCAAATTTTTCGAGTTTAAAATTTTTGAGTTCAACATTTTTGAGTTCAAAATTTTTTAGTTTTAAATGTTCGTTTTAAAATTTTTGAGTTCCAAAATTTTCGAGTTGCTGAAAATTGATATTTTTGGTTCAGATTCTCAAAACATAATAATGATAAAATTGGATTGATTCTTTCGCATGATACACAGGTATATTGGTCTCGCTATGAGTTTGAAAAAAATTGTGCTCGGCTGCTTCGCACAATTTTTTTCAAAACTCATAGCTTGACCAATATCTCTGTGTATCATACTCAATCCATCCATTTTTATATCAATATGATGATTCATTTTGGTCCTTTGGACACACTTTGACAACGGTAATACCCACAAAACAGTAAATATAACAGATTTATAGCATGTTGCAGCTATTTGACTTAATGAGTTTTGGAAAAATACTCTCTAATTCCTTATCAAAATGCTAATGGAGAACGATTATGTGCTCACAAAATCATAGTTATTTACTGAGGAAATTAAAAAAAAAACTCAAAAGGAGCTACAAAATCAAGTCTCGGACTTACACAGAATGAGACAAAAAATTGACTGGGGCAGTTTTAAAAATATGACTAAGCTTCATGGCTTTACAATGCTTGTATTAAAGTAAAGTTGCCTGTTCATCAATCGATGTTGACCGATCTGTGTTATATTTTTTCCAGGTTATCTATCATTGCGTAATAAAAGGAAAGGATCCTGGTTTATTCAAGTCATAGCAGAAGTGTTCTTAGCCCACGCACACAAAGAAAACTTGGACAAACTAATGAACATGGTAAGTCTGGAATACGGCATCAAATATTTAGTGATATATATCGCATGAAAACATTCTTGTCAAATTTGGACTTTTCTATTTCACGAGGTGTAGCCGAGTGAAGTCCAGATTTGACCAAATGATATATTGTGTACCATTGCACGTGCATAGGCATTCAATATTTGTTTTATATCATGATATCACACAGGTTTGTTTCATGCAGTGCAATGGAAAATAATTTTTGCACAGCTCAAATCACTGCAATCATGATATAATACAAAATATATCACGTTTGGACTGATCCGTTTCACTCGGCGTAAGAAAAGTCCAAATTTGACCTAATGATATATTTTGTACTATTGCACTCTCAGGGATTCAATATTTGTATACTATAATTATATCACCGCATCAAATTGGCTTACTTTGCTTATTCTTTCAAATTTTATGTTTATTTCATCATAACCTTATTTTCAAACTACAGAAACCTTTCCTTTATAATCTATCCAAAGAGAAATGTGCTTGAAAGTTGTATTCAGTTTGAGAACTAATTATGAGATTTTTGTTTTGATATCATATCTTTCTTTGATTCAAATTTAGCACTCATGAGTTTTCATGTTTTAGGGGAAGTCTGGCTAACACGAGGGGATATCAAAAAGTTTTAAAGATCACCAAGAAGGATCAAGCCAGGAACATAATTTTATTATGTGACCCATAAGTCGTCTTTGCATAGCCACAGTGCAAAGTAACACATTTCTCCCACTTAAAACTGACTGTCCACAGACCGACTTTGTAGAGGTCCTCTGTTAGCTCCAAAAAATCCACAATGTAAATAATTGATTTCAAGTCGACCATGCTTTATTACGTTATCATTATAACATCATTTTTTACTAATTTCCACAATGTTGGTATCAATGTAAAAAGGAAATCCCATCATATACTATGGTATCAAACATCTAAACTTGGACATGTCATCATAGAATTACTGGGCGGTAACCCAGCAAATGCAGTGATTTAATCACGCCACATATCTTTGATTTCTCCATACAGTTTATCTGGTTAATCAGAGGGAAGTTTTGACATCTATCGCCACTTTAATAGAAAGTATAAATGCCATTGATATCATTTTTGCACCATAATGTACACAAGGGCAGGTGACCCGTTCATCAATATAGCTCCTTTTCTTCTTGGTGATCTTTAAAACTTTTTGATTCCCCCTTTGACCAATTTAAAGCAATACTATAAAGTGTTAAAAATGAAGCGCCCCCTGTCACCCATGACTTTTGATTTTGTTGGCTAATTGGGTTTGTTTTCCAAACGATTTTGCTCAAAGATGCTTACTTTTTCTGTTATTTTCTGTTATGTGTTTTAGTATAGGATAGCATGCATGTGCTTTTTATCCCTTTTTTTGGTGGCAAAACATTTTTTTTCACAAATTACACTTGAAAACGCTTTTAGATAGTCACATTCCTCCATTTTATGCTGTTTTTATTATAAACCATTTTTGATCAAAATCTTATAGTATTGCTTTA
>JXSR01S027824.1:2563-23688 GCA_000969725.1 Ophiothrix spiculata | reverse complement strand
TAATGTTTGCTACATCTTTAGTAGATGAGAGAAAATGTTCAAAAATAAACGTGTATATGTGTGTATGTTTTCATTTCAGGACAACAAAGGTTCTTCACTGTAGACTAAACACCGTAGACTCACTGTAGACTTGATCTTGATACGACAGTGTAAGATATATGGCAAATGATTCATAAAAACATCATATTCATTTTCTCTATTTTTAAAACCGTATGTTAAAAACATGTTTGCATTTTTCAAAATACTGATTTGAAAAACCTTGGGTCAACTAAAGATGACAAAAAACAATCTCTTGAGTGGTATGTATACTTACTAAACTGCAAGGGCAATAACACCACTTAAATAAGAAGTAATCACTAGCGGGATAAAATTGAGACTTAATGTGTTAATGAATTGCCTTTTAAGATTAACATATATAATAAGATATAATAACCTCGTTAGCATGCAATACCGCTAAAGATTTTGCGGGATAATCCAAACACATGACATTAACAGTTCAAGGGTTTTATCTGTATCAGTATTTCAAGATATTGAGAACACAAGATTCCAAGATTTTAGGGTAGTTACAAGATGAAGACGAAAAAATCAATACACATTGTAACTGTTCACATGTTTTGATAAAGTGAAGTTCAACCATGAACTTATCTGTAATGTAAAGCTGGCTTATCCTTGAATTTAAAATTTAAAAATATCTGATCAGACGGTTTGTCACTACTCTTGATCAATTTTAAACAAACTATAAAATGCAATTAAAACATCAAGCATAACTAAGTTTCGTGACAGAGATCAACATACTCCTATAGCAGTGGGTTTTCATTTGACAAAAATAGAAAGAAAGGGCACTTTTAACCTTTACATACATTTAAGCTTTCATAGTCATTAAAGATCAAATTTCTATGTTCAATCTCCTCCTTCGTAGCCAAAACTATTAGCGACACAAGAGTAGAGAAATCTATACATAGCAATACAATTTCTCTTAAAGCAAATGGATTCAATTATTGGTTTATGTGGCAGCCAATTAGAACATTGTCTACATTAAACGATGCAATCATTTCAGTGGTATATGGGGCTCGACTGAGACGTAGATGTATTTTTATTGTTGCTTAAGCTTATTTTTGATAATAATAAGATGACGGGCTCATGTACGGCACCTGAAGATCCCGTGTGTTCAATATACTAGAAGAAAAAACCAGAACATAATATATGTGTATTTATAACTTTTCCATCAAAGGGGTTTAACATGATGACAATGAGCCTAATCTGTGTCTATATACTCAGCTTAAAAGATATACGGCACTCAAATACCATTTTATTCCATAATCATGTTCATTTTTAGTGTAATATTCTATCATGACATGCAGCTTTGTCTATTTGGTGAGTACCATGACATACGTATTGCGTTACATACTGATAGCAATTAGCTTTTCAGCATTCTCCGTATTATTGAAACTTAAACACATGTGCAAGGGCTAGGCCCTTTATGTGATCATGATAAGCATTGAAAAATCTATCTGACGGAAATTATTTGGTGTATTGCACCGGCTTTACTCATCTGATTAGGCTACTACTGCACAAATGAGTCATAAAATGACAATTCTATTAATCAACATATCAGATTTCTCCGTATTATTCAGTATTATGCGAGCTTAATAGTGAATGCCAATTTTTCGCGTTTTACACTAATTTTCGCTTTCGCTTGCACTTGCGCTTTCGCTTTTTACACTAAGCCCGTGTAGCACACCAAATAAGTTTGCAATACGTACATGGTTAAGTTATTCCTGAAGTCATTACTTTCTATGTATCAAATTGACGATCTTAACCATAAGGGATTGTTTAGAACTTGCAAATTAGTATACTTCGAAATTTGCAGGAGCATACGTTGTGATATTGCTGCAGAAACGATATTATTTTATCCTATGTCTTAAGCACATTCTAATAATCTTTTTTCATTCACAATATATTTATCACCTTATATATATCAGGTTGGTATTGCTAACGGGTTCGTAAGAATTTGCCATAATTTTAAACCTATCTTACAATATGTGGGTAATTAACTCCTTTGTTTCAGGGGTTAGATGTAATATGAAGTTGAACATGGTTTATCTTAATGACATGGTGATATGATTGAACATAAAAATGTGAATAATCTTGTTTGATTGGGATACTGTTTCGTAAGATACAGTTGTAGGACATGTCTGTTGAAAATATTAATTGTTTGCTTTCGCGGCAGAAGGATACATAAGTCGGCTCCCAAATGTGTTCGTTAATTGTGGCATACCTGATGTATACTTTAAAGTATACAATGACCAACATGTGAGAGCCGACAACTGCAACGTTTTGCCACAGTGAGACACATATATTTAAGGACATAGTTATAATAAAAAAAGTAAGTCTAGCTGCAGAGTGAGGTTTTGTTGCCTCAATCATTCACTCCAAACTTAGGTAAAATTTCACTGTAGGGAGTAACTTAAAAGGTCACAATTTACCAATTGTGCTATTCTATGACCTGTCATCGACCGACAGAATACCAAATTCCAACAAGCTTGAAAAAATATCAAAATGTTATGTAATATTGCTGTGCTTTATCATTTATGCATCCACCTGTTCAAAGAGATTTGTTTACCGATGGAAATTCACGAGAATTAAAACACAAACATGTATCACTAGTTTTATCAAGGGGCGCATATTTTAAGCCTATTGCCACATTTTATTCAACTACTGACCGCTTTTGTTTACATAGCAATCAAATCATGATTTCACTTCGCCGCGAAAGAATGGGACTTGGGGACTAGTCAGCGTTAGATTACAAATAGTTAACAAAAACTGCTGACTTTTTCTTTGTTTGAGCTTGAAAAATTCGTAAACTTTGGATTTAAACTAACATATTGTGTGCGATTGTATATATTCTCTTGGAGCCTCTCTTAGGTTGAATATTTCAAATATTTATTCTTTGAATTGAAAAAGGCATTTGATAAAGTGTGGTTGTAGTGTTTTTAATTAGAAATCAGGAACACATAAGCAATACGCTGTGGGCAGTGTTTAAAGTGTAGAGTGACCAAGAGGCGGGCTGACAAACCATTAGTTTTAAGCTAAACCATTGCAACATAAAAACGTTTTCAAAGATATATGCCTTTCAAAACGCTTTCTACGGGATGGTCAATTTTAAGTATATATAATTTGGAAATGTTAATTTGTTGACAATCAATATGAGATACCCTATTCACTCGTCCAATTCAACTATGTATTTTCCGAATGTATGTCACTGTAGGATTGTGTTATTTCATACTAGGTTGCCAAAAATGATGTCAAAATACTTTTATAATGCTTAGTCATAGAGTAGTGTGATTTGTCCAACTATTGAAAGTTGGAATATTTAAAAAATTAAAGGTTTGTCAGTCGGAAAATAGTTGAATTGGACGAGTGGATAGGGTATAGTTATATCCTATTCTATACACAAAACACTGGGTTGATATATAAATGTATTTCGATTGAAATTTTTTATAGAATTGATTTTTTTTTTGAAAATAAATTATAGTAAATCTTTCTCGCATTTTGTCACCGTTTAAAAGGATATCATCAAATACGTGCTGGGGATAAAACATCATATGGAAAGGAAAGGCTGTTATAAATATACCCATGTAACTAATCTTCAATATTGCTCAATCGAATATTATCCCACGATTTTGTGAAGAAATGTTACACACCATGCATAATTCTTTTCAAACGTGAAGCACTATAACAAACCTCCCAGTCACAAGTAGAATTGTTTTCTATAAATGTAATAACTTAAACAACCAAAGCACCTATTTCAAGAAACACAGTTTTTGATATAGCCTCATTAAAAACGAAGGTTAGAGTATTCTACAACACCAAAGACCAAAATGGTACACAAATGCTTGAGGATGTGCCTTTTAGGGGGCCACAATGTTTGTATATACAACCACCTCTAGCACCACTACTACAGACGTTCTAAAGACCAAAATTGTCACAGATGCTACATGACTTGAGATAATCATACTAATGCCTTGTGGCCCCAGGGGCCAAAGCAGCTGTGTATATACGTGTAAGATCACCTATAGCACTAAAACTTCAGTAGTCCAAAGGTCCTAAGTATGTACATTAAAAAAAAAATACTGGGGATTAATAGTGCGTTATGCCTCCCAGATTTGTAATACCACTCGGCCTCTGCACACTTTACAGGTGTTCCCTGACCACTGTAGCCCAAGTAAGCTCCATTCCACACCAAGCATCATTTCAGGTTCTGCCGCAACCTCTAGGGGCGCTGAACCTTGATCAGCCCACATACGCATCATCGCTGTCCGGATCAGCTCCCCGAGTTTCGTACGGGTTTCCACGAGACAATTAGCAGTTAGTTCCTTGTCCAAGGGAATTTCAAGCACACTCAACTTTTGGCACCGGCAGGGTTCGAACTTGGGACCTTCTGCACCGCAAGCGAGCGCCTTACTGATTGAGCTAACTTGACTCCTATTAATGTCTAGTGACTTGAAGAATTACCATTGGTTAGTCTTGGCCCTAAAAAGACATATTGTTTCCCTAGTGGCCATCACATGCATAGATGTTCTGGAGTTAACTAGTTATCGATGTCATTGTCCTCAAAAGAGGCCTTCAAATATGAACAACGACATGGACATGAATTAACCAAATACAACTGATATAAGTGTTTCTTGACTTGCACTTGAACATGTCGCAACAGACCACTTAAGGAGTGATGTGCTTCCTGCCCCAAGTCCTCCTAGAGGTGCTGTGTTTAAAGGAAGTCTACTGTTAGAAATAAAGTAGAAGCTATCTTCTCTTCAATAGATTTTCAATTTGGTATTTACATTGATGCCTAGTGACTTGAAGAATTACCTTTGGGTAGTCTTGGCCCTAAAAAGACCTATTGTATCCCTAGGAGCCAGCACATGCATAGATGTTCTTGAATTTACTAGTTATTGATGTCATTGTCCTCAAAAGAGGCCTTTAAATATGAACAACGACATGGACATGAATTAAGCAAATACAACTGATATAAGTGTTTCTTGACTTACACTTGAACATGTCGCAACAGACCACTTAAGGAGTGATATGCTTCCTGCCCCAAGTCCTCCTAGAGGTGCTGTGGTTAAAGGAAGTCTACTGTTAGAAATAAAGTAGAAGCTCTTCAATAGATTTTCAATTTGGTATTTTGTGCTACAGCAGTGTTACTTTGTCATAAAAAGAGTTTTCAAGCACGTAACGGTTTTATTCAGCCTTTTTTCATATGATGTTGTTACCACGGCACGTCTTTGAGGAGATCTTTTCAAACAGCGACAAAATGCGTTAAATCAATTTGATCTACTTTCAAGTAGACGTGTCAATTTTATGTAGATTATGCAGTCGAAATAAATTGATATCTATATGAACCTGATGCTTTGGGTAGGGTTTGGCGTATCTTATCAAATGTTGTTTGATAACTGATTAAATTTCCCAAATACTCCTTCAAATGAATCAATTTCGTCAATCTTTAGTTCGGCTATGCTGTTATACTGAGCCACCCCTTTGGTCACTCTGCTCTGTTAACCCTGCCCGCAGCGAATTGCGTATGCGTTTCTGAAGTTTTAATTAAAAAAAACACTATAGCCGCGATTTATCAAAGGCCTTTGAAATTCAAAGACAGAGTAATTGCAATATCCAACCTAAGAGAGGCGTCGAGTGTAATCAAAGACCGACAGATGATTACATGTGTACACAATATACAGACTCACATAATGTGTTTGGTTCTTAATGTGTCTTCGTCTTCATTTTACGTAAAGAGTCGTTTCCCCTTGATTACATATCATTCTCTAGAAGTTCTATCGATAAAGAAATCTCTTTGACTATACAACATTAGAACTTAACATATTTCGGTATTTCAAACTTATTGGAATTTGCTATTCTGTCGGTCGGTGACATATCATAGAATGACACCATTGACCATTGGTCAATTGTGTCATTTATGGAAGTTCTAAGTTTAACTCTCTGGAGTAAAGGTTTACGTTTGAGTTAATGATTGAAGCAACAAGTCACTCTTCATTCAAACTACTTTTTATTGTTATTCGAAGTAATGATTGAAGCAACAAGTCACTCTACATTTAAACTACCTTTTATTGTTATTCGAAGTAAATTTAAATTGCCCGCTCAATTAGTTCATAGACGATGCAAAACAGTTTTGGAATGGCAAATTCATACAGCCTTATAACCTGATACATAACCAGAGGTAATATTGTGAATGATAATAGACTATTGGTATGCTCAAAATGGATAGATATACTAATGCGTTGTTCTAAATCTTTAGTAATAAAACAAAGAGTCAGCATAACGTACAGGTTTAATGATGTAAAGTGTAAAGGACGGGAATCATTTGTTTATAGAGGCTCTTTGTTTAATCTGTAAGAAAAAAATATGAAAGCATATACTCTGCTAACAAGATACAAGAAAATAACATGATAGCACAGAGAACAATTCGAGCTAATTCGTTTCCCTTCCTCTTTTCTTTTCCATAAACCTTGATTTTTAAAATGTTTAAAATGTCTGTTTTGCTGGCACATCTTTTTCTTTAATTCCAAAGTTATCTTTTCAAAAGAGTATTATAGCTTATAAAAGAAGTTGTGACAGCACATAACCTCTCGTACTGTATTCTTTCATTTCGTACATGAGAAATTTACAGATTTTTAACAATTGTTATTTGATGTTGTACTTGGAGTCATCGGTGCTTACATGGAATCATTTTTTGATGTACATTGCGACATTTGCTGCTGCATAACACATGGAATCATTTAGTGATGTATGTGAGGTCATTTAGTGATGTATTTAGAGTCAATTAGTACTCTACATGGAGTCATTTGGTGATATTCAATGAGTTATTTTGCGATGAACAAAGAGTGGCTTGGGGATATGCATGGACATAGAGTCACTTGATGATGTACAATAAGTCATTGTGTGTTGATGGAGTCAGTTTGTGCTGAACGTGGTGACATGCAGTGATTTACATTGAGGTATTGGTGCTGTGCACGGGATACTAGTTCTTCGATTTTAGATGTTCCCCCTTCTCTAGTTACTTCAAATGACAACTGTGACTTTCATAATACAAGTTTCTGCAGAAATACGAGGTTATCGGCCTCTGATTATTTCATATATTCAACAAAACACCTCTTAAAAATTCAATTATTATAAAGGATGCATTTAAACCTTATTTGTCGCTTATGATTGAGAGCATTTTCCAAAAATGTACTCAACGTTGCCTGTTATATTGTAAATGAAATGCTTGATCCTTACACTCACCAAACATTCCTGCAAACATTTCAGCAAACATCGGATACATTTAGTCTGTCACATTTTAAATATAGGCTCCACGGCCCTTAAACGCGTAACATGTAACTTTACACTGTCAGGTACGTCTTCGACGGTCAAGATGAGAAGTAATATCGACTTTTATAAGGTACATACTGACACGGTTATCTATTTAATTGACCTACACAACCATTCCATTATATAAAGAATTAAACGCCTACAAATACACTGTCTATATTTGCAATTTGAAGTTTAACATTGGTCAAAGACAATAAAAAAGTAAAATCAATTTGCAAAAGGTTAAAATTCATTAAAATTTATAGAAAAACCCGTTTTGGTACTTATTTTTCTTGTACAGTTGTGTGATAAAGCATTGATAATCCCTGCAAAAATTTTTTATACTTCACCGTTATTTTTTCCAAACAATGACGTAATTTGCATTAGAGGGTGAATAATGTGCATTACGTTAATGGTGTATATTCTAATATTTTTATACCACCAAAATGCCTATTATTTTTCTCATAATATTTACAATTATACGCCCATTTTATGTTTCATTGATTGTAGTGAATTACGGAAGGATGTAATTTTAAAAAAAGTCTTCTATGGGTCATCATCAGACTCAATTTTACCTGGAGCATCAATATGTCTCAATGTATGAGAATGAAACTTAACAGTTGCTTTCAGTAGTAAATGGAAAAGTATACGTTAGATTGGAATATACCAACCTTATTATATCACATATTGTTCAAAGCAGTTTGCTGTATTGAAATTACTAAACGAGAACCACTAAATAGTTGTAGTTGCGTATTAAACTTTTCATTAGAGTAAATAACTGAAATCATGTTCTACAAACTTGTCATCTTATCAAAACATCACAGCACTTTTATGGACATTTAATTCCCTTGAGTGGATCGCCCTGGTCAATACAGACCGTGATGTAAGCTAAACCGACTTAAACTTATGGATATGCTAGTCGTGGTGTTTAAACAGCTTAACTATGAAAATAATTTAATTTGTGTTTTTTATTAAATGTTGTGTTAATTTCTCTTTTGTCACTTTTATTGTAATTCAACACAAGAGCAATGGGAAGATGGATACTCGGGGTTCGGAAATTTGTTAAATAAATTTATGTACACTGTTTTTTGGCTTTACTGGATACTTGGAAAATATTTGTCATTTTATAGTCCATGAAACTTAAATATCAAGTTTGTTTCATTTCAATTGGTAATCCAGAACAAAAGTTATGCTTTGTCAAATGTTTTGATGTAAAATTGTTGTTTGGACCAATTTCACAATTTCGAAAGTTCCCATTGAATGAATTAGTGTTGAGTATGGTCCTTGATCTGCTTACTCAACCGTAAACAATGTTCATTTTGATCTTTGCTGAAAAAATGAACACATTTAATTTTAACAAAATGAGGCACACATGATAAACTACCCAAGGTTAACCATTTTTACCAACACACAAACTAGTATCCATATTTTAGGTTTTTTCCTAGAAAAAATTGCAAAGAGGCTGATTTCAACTGATTATAGTAGGTATAGGTGTAAATATTTACAGAAAAAAGTGAGGAAGGGTAGGGGCCGGGGAACCTTATTTTTCGGGGGGTCATTTGCCCAAAGTTATGCCTAAAGTTTTTCGTATTTGACATCAAATTAAGGGCAATGTATTTTAAAACACTGGTTGATTTGTTTATTTTGTTATTTTATCACCTTGTAAAAAATTATACCTAACTAAAGACATTATGACCAAAAAATTATATCACTATCACTGTTTTCATTATATTTCTATTAATTTGATATCAAACATGACACAGGCTTCAAGCATAATTTAGAGTCAATAATCTTTGTATCTAATGACCTCCATAAAAATAAGGTTCCCCAATCCCAATTCACCCATACTTTTTTTGGGGGTATTATTGACACCTATTAATTCCACAATCATTTGAAACCAGCTTCTTTGCCATTTTCTTTTCTAAAAAACACGAATATAGGGAAAATTATAGCAAAATTTAAAACTTTGATCTATTTTTAACGAAAATGTTAAAATCACGATTTTTAGGTCATATTGTCTCAATTAGCTATAATTGTTTTGTTTTTGCAAGGAGAGTAACAAAATAAACAATTCACCCAGTGTTATAGAAAACAATTCCCTTAATTTGATGTTCAATACGACATACTTTATGCATATCTTACGGCAAATTACCCCCTCTTTTTAATGACCCCCGAAAAAATAAGGTTCCCCAGCCCCCACCCTTCCTTACTTTTGTCTGTAAATATTTACACCTATAATATTCACAAACAGTTGAAATCAGCTTCTTTGCCATTTCCTTTTCTAAATAAAATCTAATTTAGAGATTCTGACTATTTTTGACGAAAAATCATGATTTTAGGTCATAATGTCTCTAATTAGGTATAATGTTTTGCAAGGTGATAGAGTAACAAAACAAAAAGATCACCAAGTGTTTTAAATTACATTTCCCTTACTGTAATGTCAAATACGACATGCTTTATGCAAAACATAGGGCAAATTACCCCTTTTTAATGACCCCCGAAAATAAGGTTCCCCAGCCCACACCCTTCCTCTCTTTTTTTCTGTAAATGAAGACCCCAGTCATAGAAGTTCCTACGTTACATTTTGGTCAAAATGAGATTTTTGCATATTCAGGTGCATTGATAGTATTTGCATCTTTTGAGCCGAAAATTAGACGATTTACCCAACCGGAAGTGGTCGTTACGCTTGAGTGAATTGTGGGTCAAATTCTGAAAAATGCTCAAAATATGTCAAGTAACATATCAAATTATTCGTTTTATCGAGTAGATTACAAATATATATACTTTTATATACCTTAAATGTTTGTTTAAGCAGATATATACCAAAATTCACTCGAGCGTAAAATTAGGTCAAATTTTCAACAAGGTCCGATTTGCGTGAATGACAGGTCAAATTACTCGTCATGAGCTCCACATTCCGAAAATATATACATTTATTGAATAAAAATCTCTATTTTGGATATTATGACATATTTTGAGTATTGAACCTAATTCTCAGTGCTAGAAGTTCCTATGTGCAATTTATTGATCTTCTATTGGAGGAAATCAATAAAAGATAAGAGCTTAAATTGTTCACTGATTTCCATATTTTCCCAATATACTCTTACCCTGAAAGATTCAACACAATGTATAATGAAATACAGCTTTTATACGATTTCAAAAAACTTTAAACCCCCTTTTCTCAGAATTGATTTAATGTAACATAGGAACCTTATAGTTCTTTTTGAGCTACCAAATATTTTGTGTAACAAGTCTTTGTTATCTTATAATCTAGTAATATAATTCAAATGCATCTTCTAATCAATTACGGGTAATATTTGGTGATGTAAATCACCAAACATTTTCCCCAAATACTCCTCAATGTGGTAGTATTGATTTCCCATTACCAAGCCTCCGTTATTAATAGAAAATATATTGGAACTATATATCAGATTATAAGATAACAAAGACTTGTTGCACCAACTATTTGGTAACTGAAAAGAACTATGTTTTGACCCATACTCCTAGTGAAATCAAACAACAAGAGAAGAATACAATGGTTGTATAACAGACTCAAATAATGTGTCTCGTTCTTTATGTGTCGTCGTCTTCATTTCACTTAACCAGAATCACGTAGATTCCTATCAGTTCTTATAAATTTCTATAGGTAAAGACATTTCTTTGAACAAATGACTTTCTTTCAGAAATTGAATAAAAAAAAAATTGTAAGTAACATTTGTAACATTTTGAAATTTGAATAACCACTTGATTTAAACTTGGGTAATTAAAATTTAAATGAATGATAATATTATTAAGTTCAGAAATGTATTATCATAATCCAGAAGGTAGTTAAGACTACATTAGACTTTTTGCAGCTTAATTTACGGTTTTCTGACCATCATAACATCTGATCATTTGGTTTTGTAATTGTAAATTTGTCCCTGGGAATCTTCAACTTTATGAAAACCTCCAATGATGAAGATCGCATATGGTTTCATACCATGATAAAACACCATTTTTGATTATAAAGAACTGTTCAGGGGGCCTGATGCAAAAAGGGGGCCACTTAAAATTTGAAAAAACTTACCACAAATTTCTGGTAAAAACAATATCACAAATATTCCGGTAAAAATTGAGCTTACATGCTTTTCTATGGGGTTGACCACTAATTTTTGTCGTAAAAAGGGGGAGCCCTTAAATTTTTTGAGGTCGATAAGGGGCGGGGGCCGAAACATTTTCGAGATAATTTGTGTTTGCATCAGGCCCCCTAACAAGTGTTTGTGAACGGTTCTCTAAGAACAAATAATTGTGTATCCCCAAGATTTAAACATAATGTTGTTAATGTACATGTATGCAACTGCAGAATTCAATCGAAATAAAAGGTATTGACATCACTTTAGAAACAATCATATCTAGTCTAGATGTTCATTAGTATATAGGTTGAGATGGATCTGGTAGGTAATAAATCTTTGTCATGTTTATAAATGCTTTAAAGATATCTTCGCATGAGATTATTGTGGTTTTATAAAAAGTATGGATCATTTACAGGGAGCTTTAATCTAGCTAAATAGATTTTTGTCGCTTGGACGTATGTAGAGGTGACAAGCAATATCGGCGAGGTACCCTATGCATGTGATTAATCTAATTTGCTCTGATTTGATATTATTATGGCAATGTCGTGACGATGATGATAGAGACCTTAAAACCAGCATTGAAAAGTATACAAATAATTAATGCCTGAGAGTGATCATGATATAAAACAAATATTGAATGCCTATGCACGTGCAATAGTACAAAATATATCATGAGTCAAATTTTGACTTTTCCATTTCACGAGACGTAGCCGAGTGAAATAGATCAGTCCAAATTTGACCAAATGATATATTTTGTTCTATTGCACGTGCATAGGCATTCAATATTTGTTTTATATCATTATATCATGATATCACCAGGTTTGTTTCATGCCGTGCAATGGAAAATAATTTTTGCACGGCTCAAATCACTGCAATCATGATATAATAAAAACTGATATGTTCAGATTTTCACGAGTATTGAAGCTTCATTGTCTTTTTAATAGTATTCACAACAATATGACCAATAGTATGGGGAAGATCTTTTCTGATTTAAAATATGATCATTTAATGTCAATAATTTGCTCAATAATTTGCTTGTACACTACACTTTATACAACTTGAATTACGCGGTAAAAAACTCTTTTTCTTTAATTAGATATCTTAACCCAAAGAAAATCGCATGATGACAAATTTCATGATACTCAACAACATGATTGAAATACTTAGCCTTACATTTAGTGATGTACATGGTTTCATTTGGTACTCTACACGGGGTCATTTGTTGGGTACTACATGGAGTCATTTAGTGCTTACATGGAGTCATCTGATGCTGTAGAGGGAATCATTAATTTTGATGATGTATATGAAGTCATTTCATGCTTTACATAGACCTATTTGGTGCTGTCCATGAAGTGATTTGGTGCTGTATATCATATATGGTGTCATTTGGTGTTGCCCATGATGTCATTTGGCCCTGTATAAAGAGTCATTTCGTGCTGAACATGGAGTGATTTCTTGCTGTTCATGAAGTCATTTGTTGCTGGAATCATTTGTTGCTGTTCATGCAGTCTCATTTACCCGAATACCAATTCCCTCTCAATTTACTTCAAATGACCAACCTGTGACCATGTATATAATTGCAGAAATGAAAGCCTACCGGCCACCGGACATTTGTCCTCTTACGATTCTCTAGGAAACTACAGATAATCATAACACTTAGGTGTTCAGCTTGAAGCAATATGATTGTTGAAAAAAAATATGCTCAACTCTTAAACTCAAAAGACATTTGAACAGACATCAGATACAGTCTTAGCTCTTAACTCTGTCAGTCACGTAACTTAACTCTTTCAAGTGCATCGTCCACGACCATCATGAGAAATAATATCGTTTACCATGCGGTACAAACTGACAAGGTTATATCTAAACAATTAACCTATACTTTTATTACGTTGGCAAGATGACAATGATTTAACTCCTCCAAGTTCACTGTCTGTTTTCAGATTGAAGATTAATAGAGTTCAAATACATTGGAGAAATAACATTGATCAACCAAAGGTTTTACAATTAAACAAACAACAAACCTCGCAGGTGGTTTGTAGTTATGCCTCTGCACTGGAAATTGGAAATTTAATAAAAAAACGAATTTTAGACCATGGGCCACAGTGTAAATTGACGCACTCTTAGAGAGAGAATAATATTAACGACGGGAGTGTACACCTAATTTGTGCTTCCGAAATAGACGAAAGAAAGGAAAACTATAAAAAAAATATTGTGATGCTTATATAAGGCGTTGGAGCACAATGAGGCCACAACTTTGTGTGGCTGGCCGCAATCTGACCACAGCCTTGATTGATCACCTCAAATTCATTGTATAATATTCATTACATGTTTTGAAATTATTTTGAGGTGCATAATCAAGCCTTCGGTCGCCACCTTGGAAAATCAAGGTTGTGGCCAGGTTGCGGCCGGACGCACAAAATTGTGGCCTAATTGTGCTCCAGCGCCTAAAAGACATTTGAAATTGAGTATGTTGTAGTTGTACGCATTTTAGAAATACCTGTGTCTTATGATAATTCAAACCGATGTCCTTAAGGATTATTGTGTTCAATTTATGTTTTTACTCACTACAATTACGTTTAAGCAAATAATAACAAATCCCCAGGGATGTATAATGTTGCTTCTATGGAGCATTTTGTCTTACTTAATGACGACACCGAGGAGGTACTGCTCAGGAGACCTTGAAGAGCATTCCTACAAAACGTCTGAAGTCCAACGCATATCAAACAGATTTTAAGTAAACTTCTTTAGAACTTGTAACGTACATTGTTTGCTTTAAAATAAACGTTGACTAGACGTCTGTGTTTCTAATAAAATAAGTGATTAATATCTATTTTGTAAAATTATAGCTAAAAAGCAACATGGTGTCTCTATTATGAAAATTCCATAATTTGGCATATTTAAGCAAATTATTAAAACGATATTAATAAAAAAACAAGTTGAGATTCATTTTTCTTAAGGTATATAGTATTCTTCTGTTCAGAGAATCTTTGCTCAAATTTCAGGGCCCAAAGTTTAAATTGTGTTAATATTTTACGCATTGCTTTACTTACTCTTTATACACAAACTAAATAATAACAATTCCTCGGGTGAATACACAGTTCTGGATCTGAAATATTCTACCCATTCTGCAGTTTGATACATGCAATCACTTTATGTCAGCAAGCTAATTACAGTTATGAGACTATAATAAGAACATGTCTGAATTTGAAGGAACTCAATTTATGACTATTTTCTTATAAAGAACTGAAGTTCAATAGAGAAAAGGACAAAAAATTATTTGTTTCCATAAGATGTTATGTAATTATTGTAGATTCTTTGTTATTTACTAAAATTAAATGTTAGCAATGTCAGAATTATGTGAATTGTTATTGCATCCTTTCTACTGTGTGAAGGAATATCAAGACTAAGTATCTGGAACAAGAGCTCAAGTACGACATTTTACTCAACATAGAAATAACCTGCATGAACGACTATTTCAAGTATTACTCAATATCAGTTGAGTAACGTTTGTTTTGCTCAACAGTTGGGTAAATGGTCTGCTCAACAGCCGAGTTAAATGCACGTTGCACAAAATCGAGGTAAAGATTTACTTAAATTTGGAGCTAAATATTACTCCATGTGTATCGAGTAAGGTTTTACTACCCTGTTGAGTAAAAAAGGTCACAGCTCAACTGTTGAGCTAGGTTAAGTAAAAGTTTACTCAACAAATGTTGAGTCAGATATTGACTCATTTGTTTAGTAAATATTTACTTAAAGGCAGAGTAAAATCGCTACTCATCCTTGTTGAGTCAAGATTACTCAACAAAAGAGCTGTAACCTATTTACTATCAAAAAGAGTAAGATTTTACTCAGGTTGAGTAAAATAATTTTTATAGTGTATGCCCTTCAGGGTTCTTTTGTGATACTATTACAAATAAACACTTGTGTTAGATTAATGAATACAATATTAGTGCATAGTAACATTTATTTTTGAAATTCAACATGTTAGAAATGTTAATGCTTGTTTTAAAAAAACAAGACGTTCCATGTACATATTGTTTTATTATTGGTTGCAATATATCTTAAATTCTTCAGCATCATTGTGACACGGTTAACTTTATTTAGTAATTCAAAAGTCATTCTATTTTGCTTGGTACACAAGGATGTTTTCTTTGAAGAAAACTAAGTAATAAAAGTATGAAGTGTTCAAATTTGTCACTTGAAAAGGTGCTAAGTTAATGCATAGGTCATGTATATACACTAAAGATTATTCTATTAAAATAAAATACTGTTTGGTTAAGAAAAGACAAACAACTTTTCTTTCATGACTTTTCGTGAAGTTTGATATTTGCTGAAAAAAATTCAAAAGACCGAGGGTCTATTTTATTTGGATGGACAATAGTTGTATGTCAATGTTATAAGCAGCGGTGGAAATACCCACATGATAGTCAACCCAGGGTTAGGCAACCCCGGGATACCTAACCCTGGGTTGTCTACCACTTAGGTTCCTATACGTAGAACATACTATTACTAGTAGTGCAAAGCAGGTAAATCATAATGTATTCAGTTGTTGTATAGCAGGTTGTACCTGGGCGATCTTTACTTGCATAATTGACAACCTGAGGTTGTTAATGAAGTTCATTAGTCAACCCAGGGTAACCATAGTCAGTTGAACTAACAACTTGAAGTTATTAGTGAAGTTCATTTGTCAAACAGTTTAATGGGTATTCCATACATAAACGGCGGGAGGAAATAATATTAACTGGAATAGCTGGTCATTAAGCCATTCCGTTCATTATACTATGATACTACAGTTATTGCTGGCTAGCTTATCGTGATTAAAATATACATCGCTCTGGACCAGAGCTTAAATCTACATAGCTGACTGTCAGCTATTGTATTTTTGACCTACACCCCTGCCAACTATCAAATGGGTGCTGCTGTTCACCCTGGTGATCTTCACTTCCGTAATTACCAACTTGAAGTTGCTAATAAAGTTCATTTGTCAACCCAGGGTAATCACATTCAGTTGATATATTTTAAGCCTAGGCATGTTTAATAGTAGTATAATGTAATATGTTCTACGTATAGAGTCTAAGCACTAAGTGGAAGGTAACCTAGGGTTGTGCAATCCAGGGCTGCGCAACCATATGGGTATTTCCACTGCTGCATATAGCTATATATATAAATACATACTAGTAATAGTATGTTCTACAACCTAAGTGGAAGACAACCCAGGGTTAGGTAACCCGGGGTTGCCTAACCCTGGGTTGACTATCATGTGGGTATTTCCACCGCTGCATAAATATACACATACTAACACGTTTTATTAAGTCATTATTATTATTATGACTTATTAGCTGCAGAAGTAAAAAATGAAAAGTAAAGGTTGGAAAAGCAATTTTTAATGTTCACATGTTGAAAAACGTTGATATTGTTATAACTTCAAAAAGAATGAAACGGTTTATATATGTTAGCGTCAATAAATTTACATGTATTGTTACACAGGTATTTATTATTGATTTAATAAGAAGAAATGTTGTTTTTCTAACAGTATGAGCAGACCATATTTGAAACAAAGAATGAACTGCTCACTTGTTTTATACATCACTTGTGAAGGTGCTATATTTGCACTTGTTAAGGTTGAACATTAATAAATTAAACTTACACAATAGATACACAAATCAAAATAAGCTATAACTATCAACCAATACGATATTTCTCAAATTCCTGTTTTAAAATATGTTTCATATCTAAAGGCAATTATACATATGATAAAATTCGAGAAGTACAATTAAGCACTCCAATGACGTGTTCGTAAATGTATGGTTTCGATTTCTCTTGTGCTCGATCATATTACACTCTGCTGTACATAGGAAATACATTTATTTTTTTTCAAAATTTGTATTTTTCAAGTTAGCTTATTAAAATTTATTCATATAGATTGTTATGGATATTCAAATTCGATTTTGAAGTGATTTTTTTTCTAAATAACGTATCTTAATTTAAAGCAAAAAATTACCAATACATTTTAATTGCATATACATGTTATTACTTGCATATACTATTACTTTGATATTTGTTAACACACTTTACTACATTGGATATCACTATCTTATTGAAAAGGAAGATGCCTACTTTTTTCATAAACTGTTTTAAGAATATTTTGTGATTCAGATTCTACACTATTTTCTCGGAAATTAAATTTTGTTTGTAATTGTATGTACTTTCATAACTGGATAAGCATCTTTCAACTATGTCAACATACACATAACAGAAGTATGCATGATGAACATTTAAACATGATTGTGATAATTCATTTGGAAGCTCTTGTGAATATCGTAATATCCAAGATCCAAAGTTGACATAATTTTGAGCTTTTTTAAATGTTTGTCATGTATGTTCAGAAATTTTACATTTCGAAATGCTGTGGACTAATATTGCATCTTAGCCCTATTACCTGTTAATCTTTTTCTGAGCTGAACCCACACACTGTTATACCACCAAAACATCGCGAATGCTAGACATTATCAAGATCAATCATTGTGATTGATTTAGTTCGATACCAACATTATTGTGGTCTGTTCAGACATGCATTTGCATCATTACATCCGCATAATGTTGTACACTGAAGTCCATTCTTGCGGCATTTGCAGCGTAAATTGGTGCATTGTGATTTACAGGAGCATGATATTACCTCTAGGCAAGCAAAGGGGATAGGACTTATTGACATTAGATGTCGCATCAGCCCGGTTTCGGAGCGTTTCCATCCCATGGTATCTACTGTAGGAATTTCTGGTCTGCCAATGGAAGCCATCTTCCAAATCATTGTTTGGTAGCTTACTCGCAGTAAATGAAAGTGGAATGCGTCACTGGTTGGAGGCAATGACTCTGGCTTTGGAGACTTGTGGAACATCATGTGTCTGGCTTCATCAATGGAATTGGTTTGTTCAATCTTATAAATTTGGCTTAGAAATTTTCAGCTGATTTAATAACATTAATGGTCAATTCCCCTTCACCCAACTGCTTTAGAAGTGCATGATGATCCTTGAATACCGTCCATGACGATCGTTTGGTGTGACCAGCTATGTAGGATGTTGTATCACTGACAGTAAGTGCATGTAAGGCCAGAAGTGATGATGCAGAATCAGCTGGAAGGTTATTAAACACTTCACCAATGGGAATATATCGCCTCTTCTTTGATGTTCCAGTTGTCATCCACAAGTTTGAGCATTCCTTAGACTAATAATGTGCAACCAACAGAATAAGAACATCAGTATCTCTCGCTGATACCATGACCATGTCGTACTTGCAGTTCACAGCATGCAGGATGATTCTGGTATCAGCCTCTTCATGCGTTGCCTGAAGACACTCTGTATTTGTGGATGGAACTGATGACCGAACTGTTGTTTCATCTTCAAAACCTCCTCCAACTAGAAGAGGAGCATTTTTAATCAGTTCTTCAGATAGGAATCTGACTAGGTCATCCTTGTTATCGGATAAAGCCATGAAGTTTGACCAACTTTTGGGGAGAGGTACCGTTCGACCTTCAACAATACGCCTTATTGGTCTTGCTGTATTGCGTCTTACTCTAGTAGTTGATTTTATAGATACATTTCAATAACGATCGAAGACTACATCAATCCTTATGATATCGAGAGCCTGCTCTGACAACTGCTTCAACAAATGTATCAGCAAGGTCACCAAATGTTGATGCATCCTTAGGTTTCCCAATTTCAACTACTAAAGCCTGACCATCTATGATCAGGCATGACGATTGGGGCTGATGATCAATGGAGTTTGGACAAACAATTCCTTCTGTAATCATGTCTGCAAGAACTGATTTGTTACCGCTTCGTAGCTGCCCATTCATTTACGAAAGGGACACAGTACAGGAACTGGCATAAGCTCATGCTTCAATATTAACTGTAAATTCACTGTACGACAAGCAGGGGCAAGGATGATTGGCAAGTATCCAAGAGTAGTCTGTTCTGGATTTACTTTCGAGCATTTTTCATTGAACATTGTCCATCCAGGCTTGCATTCTAAATGTTGACGATGTAAGAAAAATGTCATATCTGTTGCAATTGCACGTTTCACTGATTGAGTGACGTCTTCAGCAGGTAGGTCAAACCAGGATTTTTTAACTGATGCTGCAATTTTGAGTTGACTTTGTCTTGTATCTTCTTTGCAGGATACAATTCACCAATGGCATCTGGGACATGCAAAGTGCAATCACTTGATGGTTCTAATGTGGAAAGAAGAACATCGGGTGTTTGTCCTCTTTGCCAAACAGCCATTTGTGTTGCATGGAAAGTATTTTTTCCGTCAAGGGTTTCATCAAGAATGTCAATGTTGTCTGCTGGAAAATGAAAAAAACTTATTGTGAGTGATATTTGGTGGTATAACAGTGCCAGTATCTGGATCCATTGATTTAGTGGTGCTTTCTGCTAAAGCTGTATCAACTTGCTTTACTTGATTATAGCTAAGACAATGTCCAGCTTTGTGGAGCGAGTTGCTTGATGTTGAGTGCTGGCTGCCGAGGTGCTTTGGTGTCCACTTCTTACCACCACTGACTCCATAAACGAGATCCTGAGAAATGCTTAATACTTTGGTCTGGACATCTTCATCAGTATTTTCTTCATGGTCCTCTTCAAGTACAGTTTGACCACCATAGATGATTCTTAGGAACATGTACAAGCTATCTGGTACACATTATATGGCATCTTCACTTCACTTATGCAAGACCATTTGTTGATCATATCGCTACGGATACTAAGAGCTACATGTATGATAGACAAAAATATGTCCTGATCTGGCTTGTATGCTGGCATAGTTAAGTCATCATCAACATCTTCCATGGTTTCATTTTCCACAACCTTCATTACAGCATTGAATTTATACTTATCTGGTATAAGAAGCATTTTTCTTTCTGATGTGCAAACATCAAGAGGTTGGAAAAATTCAGAAATATCTCCGACATATGACATGAGTTTGTTCTTAAACGTTGAGCGTCTACTTTGATAGGACTGAGGGATAACAGTAGAAGTAGACTCTGCGAGTTTAACATAACGTTCCCAAACAACCTTTAGCAGAAGTACCTGACCTTTTTCAGCAGCATAACGGAGTTCATTACATAGCCATAACGTTGCTAAGTCATCATTGGTAGTTGATTCTTGCTTTATTTTGGCAGTAGGTCTATTAAATGATACTAAACAGGGCAAGTGATATTTGGCTTCAGAGGCAATCAAGTTTAATTAATTTTAATTAAAATGTGTGTTTCAATTCAGGAATCAGCTATCTCTTAACACGAATGTTGTCTATTTGGTAGAAGTTACAAACGAACTGATTGCCCTCATCTATATCAGAAATTCAAGCTTATGACAAAAACTTGGTCATTTTTTTCTCTCTCTTTACAGACTGGCATGTATTTAAGAATTATAAACCACCTACAAGTATATTGAAAGTAAATAACCATGATCATGATCATGATCATGATCATGATCACGAAAAGGATGAGTTATGGATGACTGGGAATCATATGAGCTCATCTTATAATGAATTATCTCAATAGTTTTAACTATTTAAAAGCTTTTACAAAGTAAGTAAAAGAAACATGTTATACAAAGTAACAAGTATTACAAATGGATTCAAGGAAATAACACAAAT
>JXSR01S027821.1:27423-56005 GCA_000969725.1 Ophiothrix spiculata | reverse complement strand
TTCGTCAGTTTATTCCACCTTCTCCATCAAGAAACCAAACTCGCACCGTTATTTTTGAAACATTCTATTCCGCGTTTGGGAAGCGCCAGCGTTCCAAGTTGAAGCCCCCTGATTTGCCAACATTTGAATTATTATTGAAGTCATTAAATTTCCTTCAATAATAGAGGGTTATTTCAAAATTAACACATAATTCCCAGATGTTTACTCTGGAGAACTCTGCTTCACATTTATATACATATATTGGACCACACATTTTCTGGATGACGTTTTTGAATTTTTTCCCCCAGATTTATATATTTTTTTCATGTTTTTGCTTTTCATCATTTATAATAATAATACTCATATACATAAATATATCAGAAGTCATGCATTGATTGTATTCAGAAAATATGTACAAGTGACTTTGTACACACTATTATAAGGACCTTTTGGTTGGGGTGGCTTTCATATTTTTATCTTTTTTTTTTCTTCATAAATTACGGAAGACCAAATGAGATTTATTTACGGTATGAAACAAACAAAATATTGTTTTAAAGACAGTTGTAAATACTTGGCAAAGCCCGACAAGTGGGGAGACTTGGATTATGTTTCAACAACCAAACGGTCCAAGTTGCCCCAATTTGCTCTATATATCCCTGATTGAATATGCGAGTTATCTACTCTAATAGCAGGGAAATATGTGGAGGGGTGCTAGCATAGGTCTACAGATATATTGACTAGACTGGTGTGCAGTTTTTGTGTTAACTTTCGCAAATGTGATGCATCTGCCCGGCAAAAATGAATTATGACGGGCATGTCATCCATAGATTTGAACGCGCGTTGCAAGGCTGCAGCGCGCACACAGGACGTATCCTGGGTTGCTTACAGACGCCTATCATACAACTTGAACAAAGTAAAAATAGAATAGGAATAAATTCTGTTCTAATGGTTGGATAAACCAAAATATCCAGAAAAAACACTCAATTCACCACAAACCAATGTAATCTTGGTTGAAATAAAAAACAATCTGATGACATCTGAATCGGCACAGGTGAAAGTCTTGACAGCGGGGACCAAATCAAAAGAGAGTGCACTATTGGCCGACAGTTGTATAGGCTTCGATAACTGGTACTACAAGATACAGGGCGCATCAGAAGTATTTGTGCAGTAAGGTAGTAGGTTTAGTCGTTATTAAAAAATCATTTCCATACTGCTTAGGTCAGCATTTTTTTTTCAAATGCTTAGTTTCTATATTTTTTTTTTTTTTTTAATTATTTTTTAAATTTTCTTTTTATAATTTTTTCTGTATATTTTCTATCATCTTTTTCATAGCTCCATTATATGAGCTATATCATCTACAGACTTTTGGACAGAATGGTGAAATATTCCCTTGGGGTTAATTTAATTGCTGGATATGTATCAGCCTCCGGTCAGTACAGCATAGTTTGATGTTGACGGAACACGTCATCAAAAACCCGAGTAGGATTTCAACGAGTCTGCAAGACAACGCAGTAGTATATAGAAGGCAATGGTCAACAAAAACCAGGATAAGATTTGGATCTTAAGCGCCACTTGGCTCCCTTACTCGATGAACTTAAGATGGCATTCTCTTGCGGAATTCAGTATTTACAATGGCACAAAAACGGCATCCTATGTTCTTTCTTATCGCAATATAGCGCAATATCAAATATCGTCTCTGTATATTGCAAATAAGTTCGTCTCCTTTGGAGATGTAGTAGAGGGGGCATAGATAAGGGGCGCAAATGCCCGGGAGGGAGGCTCTGGACCGGAACTTTGCCAGACCTCTAGCTCCATCTTACTCATAATGTCAAATTCCGATGTCTTTATTGACAGACAGGAAAGTCATCAATTCCATGAAGCAGGGAGTACTAGAGATGCTGGAGAGCACCGGTATTCGTCAGTTTATTCCACCTTCTCCATCAAGAAACCAAACTCGCACCGTTATTTTTGAAACATTCTATTCCGCGTTTGGGAAGCGCCAGCGTTCCTTAGGAAAACGTTTTCGGTAGGTGCGAGTTGTTGGGTTAACTAGCTCAACAAAATGGATTACACAGATAGGTTAGTTGGTTGGTTGGTTCACGCCATGTCTGGATCAGCCTGTTTGGCAGCGACATACTTGACAGCAAAATCTACTGGGGGTTTCTCTTTCGACATTTGTGGATCTAAGGCACCTCCCATCTCGGTGCCATATTGTTTGTGGACATCGTAGGCGTCACGACGATGAGATGATAGAGCTGGCCCCCAGCATGGTTTGGATTGAGTGATTTGTGTTATTCTCTGCAAGGAAAAAAAGTTTATGCAAAGATAGTATTGTATAAGTGGTTTATTTCACGCTACATTAAATTTCTATTTCAAATCTTATGAATCTCAGGACTGATAAAGCAGTGTTGATAATTCTCTGTGATAAACCCAGAATTAATGCTTAAATTCATCTCTCAAGCTACGAGACTAACTTTTACCTATAACAGGGGTGTGAGAGGCCAGTTGACAAAAACGAGGAAAAGTTGGGGAAAAGGTCAAAAACGGGCTGAAAAACAATAAAAAAACTAAAATTTTAACACGTGAAAATTTTCAAAAACGAGGAAATCAGCTGAAAAGAGGAACTCTCACACCCCTGCTATAAGCAGGCAAAAGACATCCAAATGCTTTTCAAATTAAAATCATTCGTATTATTTTAGTTAAACCAATATCAAAAATCAAAATCGATATAACAAAAGAGAGAAATAACTATGATATGGGAACAAAATCACATGAATGAGTTGAATGACAAACATACAGTTTTATTGCTACCAAATGTCATTTCACTCATGTAAGCTTATCCGGGTACAAATTTTCAAAACCAATCGATTACCCATACAGGAGTATAAAAATGCACAAAGCAGTGATTAGCTGGGGGAAAAAAATGTTCTGAATTAAAACTAACCATAAATCAGTCGCAAAAGTTTTGGATGTTATTGGAAAATTACATTTTTGATGATCATTACATACACAAATGACAAGTGTTTACATCCTTACATCCCAATCAACACGTTAATCTAAATTTTAGGGTACCAAGGTACTAGCCTTGAAATTACGTAGGGTACCCGGCAACTAAATTACCCGGAAAGTCCCAGACCTACTACATGAGAATTGGCCTTTCATGAAAAAACTGAAAGTGGTGAGAAAAACTGAAAAAGTGTGTGAAATTAGGCAAAAACGCTCCAAAATAGGCTAAAAAATAAAAGAAAACACGTAAATTTTGGCAACCAAAAAACCTGAAAATTCTCATGCCTACTATTCAGCTGTTTTGTCTTACCTCCTTAATTGAGCCATCAGCACGAATGAATTCGTATACCATAACGAGTGGGATCCAGATCAAGCTTGTCATAATCATCATCCAGCCAAAACCATGAGCCCAACCTGGGAATTCGTAATCTCCAGCCTTGGGCCTCTCCCACGAGATCCAGTTAAACAAAAGAACAAACTGTAGAAGGAAAGAAAAAAGTTGCAAGTTATTTATCACAATATTAGATCAATCAAATCATAATTTTGCAAATCTATTTTTGATGATCGCATCTTATTCTGTTTACATTGTGAAAATAAGATATAGCGAAACCAAGTTTTTTTCTCCAATTCTACTAACGTTCAAATTTTACATACAAAAATTAGATACAATATTTAAAAACACAAATAAAATACCAAAGTTAGTGCTGGAAAACAGAATGAAATGAGATGATTTAAAAATTCACCTCAACATAATGTAGTTCCAAGTAGAAATGATGCTTGAAAATATATTCAAATCACTAACATTGCACTAATATGATTTTATGTAATAAAGTATGAGGAAGCAGGGGTCTTGTGCAGAGTCTGTATCTTTTCTCCAACCACCAGACCCAAGTACAGGGAATAAAAAGGTAAAGGTCTTAAAAAAAAAAAAAACCACTATCACAATACTTGTAATGGAGGGCAGCATAGTCAAAATTTGCCATCTTCTGACTCGTGAATATTTGCCAATACGCAGATTTTGGGTTTCCCAACCGGAAATCAATTGAGCCCGAAATTTAATCCCACAATGCACTGATTAAAGCATAATGATGTACCCAAATAGGCATGAAAATGGATGCATACTACCATCCATCCCAAACAACAATATTCAAACTACCCGCTGTCATGTATATGGATTGCAGGAGCTATTGTCACGGCTTATTTGTTTTACAGGCAAAACTGTGTTTGGGCTAACATTTCGGTACAGATTGACTTCCTGTTGGAAACCCTAAATCCACGTGTTATTAAAACATACAGTATTCTGATAAATGTATTTTCACCCACTGATGAAGGGACCAGTTTGGTCTTGAAATTATCTGGGAAAAATAATTCCGGCGAGTGCAGTCGTAAGTTTTAATCATCAAATTTATGCAGTATTCTATTTTACTTTTTTGCACTCCTTTATTATTTGATTATATAATCCTCAAAATCAATGTTTACAAATAATTTTGAGAATTACTCACGAACGGAAATCATATCAAAACATTTGTCATGTGTCTGCCAAGGCAATCTTATGGTAACACATGTGTATATTACATCAAGGAAACCACAATTTAAAAGATAATGTTTCACTTCAGTGTCTTGGTACCGTCAGTCTTAATGTCAACATTAAAGGGGCATTGGACAAGTTCAGCATCATCCCCAAACTACTCCCCCAAACAATTTGAGGTTTTTGCATCATTTGAAGTATTAGCGGTAATAATGACAGCATGCAAAGTTTCATTGTCAAATTCCCTTTATAATAAAATATTTAGATATTCTTTTATTTTTAATTACTGTTGTCGACAACGATAAATACTGCCCTCTATAGTTGAATTTTTAGAATTGGCCTTTTTGGGAGATCTAATGCAAACTCCAAATTTCTTTTGATTTGTCTGCAATCTATGATGTGAAAGAATGTTTTACAAACAAATCTTTTACTCTTTCTTGATATATAGTATCAATAAATTCGTTTAAAGAATAGCCTCATACCCAAGTTCAACAAACAGAATAAAAATCAAATTTGTGGCTTTTCTGAAGGTTTTGATCAAAAATTTTCTGATATCTGGTAATTGACTGCTATTTTCGAACATATGAAGTGGATATCATCCACAAATTATATGTCAAAAATGTTGTCCAAAGCCCTTGAAATGAGGTGATGTACCCCATTATTTATAGCATATGTGTCCCGTCATATCAAAAGGTACTTTAAGGTCGGCGAAATCAAAATTGATTTTTTGGTCTCATCTGAAAGCTGAGATTTTAAGCTTTAAAATGACACCTTGCTTTTGGATGTTCGGTTGCGAAGCTACACCCAAATTGGTAAAAGGCATCGAGCTGATTCGGAAAACTATAGTTCTGAGAAAATCGAGTTTAAAGTTTTTGTACTTAGTAAATCTTGAATGGAGAGAAGATTTTTAGCTTGGTTATTAATACATTTTACTTATGTTTTGGATGTTGGAACCTGATTAATATGATAGAATACACTTCAATGATAACCTTTCTGATGAAATTAGAAATTCGACCTTGGACGTGATTTTTGACTATGCTTAGCTTCAATGGCCCGTATCTCGTAATTTACTATGCCGGTATTAAGGTACCTTTAGATATGACGGGGCACATATATAAAGGGCTAAAAAGAGCTGCCTTACTTACCGAGAGAATGGATGGAGTAAGAGCACACCAGTTCAGAGGGAACCATTTGAAGAAAGGCTGTTCTACAATTCTGTTGCCGACCATGGTACGAATGTCGTTGATGAATCGCCTGGCGCCGTAGATCCACCCGAGGCCGATACATTCACACAGACCGAATATTAACAGAGCAAAGTCTGCTGCGTATTTGTCCATTAATACCACCCAATAACTGCCAGCCTGAAAGAAGGAATCAATCAATCAATAATCAATCAATCAATAATGATATACTGTACTTGCATGAAATGTGTACCCCTGAAGGAGTCTATTTGTACAAGGGACCAACGGCTTTACTTGACTTCCGAACCACGGAGCAAGTAGAGTAAAGTTTCTTGCCAAAGTAAACACAGAATTAACAAATATTGCAGGACTTAATTAATGTATGTTACAACTTGTCCTCATAAAAAGCGCCCTCATTTATGCTCATATTAGGTGCTGGAATGACACCCGTTCCATTTATTAACAAATAGTTACCAGTCTAGAAAAAATTAATATCACAGAACTGATTCACAGAGTTAATTTCATAAACAAGGGCCATGGTTAACCAAGTGTGCGATTCTTTCAGACTTTTTCCGATTTCATACCTTTATTTTTTTCAGCCAAATTTGTGACAATTTTAACACAATTATACAGAAGTTTTCACAACCCAGGATTTTTTCCCTAAAAAACAGTCACAAAACCATTAGCAAACAGCTGCCTGACATAATTTTCAAAATTAGACCAAATAAGCACAGCAAATTGCTTTTGACAGCAGACCCCAATTTCTATCATTCCTTGACATGACTCTTCAGTTAAATAAATCAAAAGATTTTTGCACTCAATTACGGAGCCTCTGATTGAATCAGATTAGCCACTCATCAAGCGGATGTCCTGAACACCTCATTTTCCTTCCATGTTAAATTTCAATTCTACTGCACATGTCTTTGAATGATTAATCTGATTTGCCATGACAATTCCTTCATTGACAATTTAGTCATTACAGAGTAACTACTAAGGTTTCTGTCGAGACTGTTTATTCATGTCGACATATCGCAACAATTTGTTGTCGACGTCGACATAATGTTGACATAAAGTTGATATCAAAGAGTTGTGCAGGAAAAACGACATTGTTTGAATAAGCTTAATGACCCGTTTTAGATGTAGACTTATTTCATAATATAATAATGAACTAGTTTTTTCTGCGTATGACAATATGGATATAAAATTGATATTTTGTTACGTTTTTTGTTGTTAACCATTATAATAACTTTAAAAAAGGTTGTAAATGAGGAACTACTAATAAGCATTAAATTATTTATGCAACTATTAATAAACAGCCATAAATTGACAATTAAACGTAAGTTTTTATAAAATTTTACTTGTCCAGTTTTGTCGGGATATGCTTTATGTCGACATAAGGCATGTCGACAGAAACCTTAGTATTGACTACCCACATAGGCACAGGATCAAATATCAGTTGATGTGTTTACAGACAAGAGCTATTGAGATGTCCCCTTACCCCTTAATGTAAACATAAACCACCCACACTAAAAACATCACAAATTACGAGTAATTAGCTTATTATTACAATTAACATGTATTATGCAACAAGTGATTGCAAGTGTCTGGGCAGCGTTTCAAATTAGGCATGTATAGTGTGATGATGCAACACATAACGGATTGACGCAGTATTTCTTGTCTTTAATCATGTTTTATATTTCCTGAAAGGGCAGCCGACACATTTTGGTTTAATGATTTCAATTAATACTCGTGCCAGCTGTTCAAAAAAGCATTTCAATTTTAATATTCGCATAACGCAAGGTAACAAATATTAATTCAACAATATCAAGTGAATTTTACGATGAAGATTAAAATTCAAAAGCATGACTGCTCTACACATACTACCAAAGGATGAAAACAAGGTTAGGGGCGCACCATTAGATTTCCAGGTTGAAGTTTTTTGAAAAAAAATTCCCCCTCCACAGGCAGAAGAAAAAAAAAATCCCCCTTGAACATGGAATACGGAAAACAGTAATTTCCAGGGGGGAAATTTGCTCCTGAAAGGGGCGCCAAAAAAAAAAATCAACCTGAACCCAACTTCCTGCTCCCCCCTTGGAAATTAAATGGTGCGCCCCTCAGATCTTCAAATGTTGCACCTGTTGGAACACTAAGTACACAGGTAGGTGGTTGCCCCATTGAATTGACAACATGTATACAGGTGCATCATGCGTCACACTTCCTAACCACAGCAAGGTAGGAGGGTTCTTCCTTCAATTCAAATCAATTAATTCAACTTTTATTTCCATAATATATACATGCAAAATATAAACAAACTCATTGATAAAAATACAAAGATACAATTATGGAGGAGCAGTCTAAATAAAGGCCAGAATTGGCCAGAGAGGGCTACCCCTTGCTGTAAAAGTGTTCAGTGAGTTTCTATGTGAACCGGCCCATAGTCAAAATCTAGAAATGTAAGAAGACATGGGCGGAGAAATAGAAACTCTTGGAAAACTTACATCACATTATATGTTACACTACATGTTATTGCACCAAAAAAAAATACAAAACAAATCAATACAATACAAACAAAGCTCAAATTTATTCATTACCAGATAACAAGTATTTTTTGTACTGATTTCTAAAATGTCTTGACGAAAAAGAATTTTTGATCTCATTTTCAAGTGAATTCCAAATCGACGGCCCAGGGTTCTAACAGAGTGATCTGAAAAAGATCTAGTGTGTCTTGTTTGTTGAACATTTTCTTTGTTTCTTGTTTGGTAATTATGGATTTCAGATCTGGTGATGAAAAAGTCTTCAGTGCACTAACACGGTGATACGTATGAACTTTGAGGGAATGAAGAAAATAATCGGGGTCTGCAGACTTACCTGTGTTACACAGTTAAGACCAAGTAGATATGCAACTGTACAATATCCAGCTAAAACAAACACTTTCTTGGATCTTAGCTTGGGGAAGTGATCTACGATTGATGTAATTACAGTTTCTACGATGCAAAGCTGCAAAAGAAAAACACACATGTATTTGGATAAGAATGTGAAGTTTGTGACAAGCCTCCTAATAAAGTCCAAGAACATTAAGCAAATTTCATGAAAATATCTGAATTTAGTAAAATTTAACTAATAAAACACTAAAAAAGGTTAACTCAAGCCCCTAAATTATCTGAAATTGGATGATTTTGGATGACAAAATATCTGAAATCAGAAAATGATCTGAAAATTCTCATGCCTGAAATGCAAAGCCTTCTAAGTTCTACCTTACAGTGTCACAACGTACCCTATTCGTATTTTGAGTATGATCGTTTTTAGCCAAAATGTGGTGAAATGAAATGGCTTTTATAAAATTCAAAATGCTGGGGCTTTGCCGCATCATCTGTAATGGAGTTGTGCCAGATGTTAAAATCCATCATGTGATAACAAGATTCTATTCCGTCATGACTCTTTGCAACAAACGTATCAAAACAGGACTCAAAAGAATGAAATGAAGCTGTTTCTTTGCAACTTCTCAAAACACTGTCAAGCAAAGAATTTATTTGGAGATTAGAACCAGTTTTGATGGACTTTAAATTCTTATTAATTTGCAGCAAGTATTTAAAAAATGCATATCCATAGGTGTATTGCTTGTTGAAAATACACATGACCAATCAATGTGTCCCATTGTAATATAATCGACATAGATGCAAATTATTGATTAACAAACAGGGTGGCTGAGTTTTGGCACTTACCTGGCTGCCGAGACCCAGAGTTAAAAGCATAAAGAAGAATAAAAAGGCCCACAGAGGTGAGATTGGAAGTTTAGCTACTGCTTCTGGATAAGCGATGAAAGCGAGACCAAATTCTGGAAAAACAAAACAAAAATAATGTTTAATTAAGGGATTGTAAACAATCCAATTGCTCAGAAAAAAACATTCTTTTTCTATACATGGGATGACACCAAGCTCTTTTCTTAAGCGAGAGATATTTACCCTTTATGGTTCCCAGCTATTTTGTTTTGCACCTGGTGGGACAGAAAAATGTGACCAAGGTGACAGCGTCCAGGACTTGTCGTACAATTTTTGGTGTCATATAGTATGAGTCCATATTTATGAAGGAAATAATTGGAATCATAGATATTTTTGGAAAAACAATAAATCAAACAAGTTGTTGTTTTATTGAAAATTATTGATTCCCAAATCAAAATGTTCCAAAATATTAAATGCAATTTTGGAAATGGCTCCTGATTCCGGGGAAATAAAGGCTCCTGGTTCCCTGGAAATTTTGAGGACCAGGAGCCGCTTTTTTCAGATTTCTGGCTGTTGGTCCTTGTCCGCGTAAGAAAATGCTTGGATGATATATTACTGGGTCTGAACTTGACTGGCGGATACTTTCATTTATAGTGTTTAAAGAGGTGAACAAATGTATGTAATGTACTGACAGAATAGTTTACCTTGGCCAAGACTATACTTTATTCAAATATTATTTTAAAAACATGTTCTTTATTTGAACATAAATACAAGGAAGCAATAAACAAAACTTACGTTCAGCGACTACTTTATCGACAGGTTGGTCCAGTTCATGAGCCATGAATCCAAGAATTGAAAAGATGACAAATCCGGCAAATATACTCGTGCCACAGTTGAGGAGCGGTACAATGAGGGCGTCGCGGTAGCAGTTATTATTGAAGCGATTGTAAGATGACAGCGTGATGAGACCTCCCCATGACACGCTGAGGGAATAGAAGATCTGCACTGCTGCATCTTTCCATACCTACAAGAGATAAAATAAATGGCTCAAAAATGGGTTCTTGGGGAACTCCACATCTTAACATCAAGTTTGAATACTCAATTTACTGTTATTCCAACATCCTCCATAATTTGGAAGGTGTAAGCTTACAATGCTAATTTGGATAGGAACATAAGTCCATTTATAGCCTTTCAAAATTCCAATGATTTTGCAGACCTGCTTATCTTTCAAATAAAGGGACATTCTAATCTATCAACCAATAAAAATGACAGGTTTGGCATGAAATATTCAAAGATATGCAAAATCTATTCAGGTTTATTGCCATATTCTTTCCGATATCAAAAGACGAGCGGATAGGTTGGTAGCCAAGCCCATGATCAGGGTCTGTTGGGAGATGCGTCCTTACATTCCATACATATTACCAATCATTAAACAGCAAATCAAATTGGGCAATGTCAACAAAAATCCATGGTACAGCCTATATTTACAAACAATGGGGCCCTGCACTCTGGGTTTTTGTTTTCACTGTCCTAAAAATTGTTTGGCCTTTTGCCTACCTTAGGGTTGGATAGAAGCTCCCAGCGTGGTGTGATAAAAAATTTGATTCCCTCGATACTGCCATCAAGAGTCACTCCACGGATCAGAAGGATAAATAATACGCAATATGGGAAAATAGCTGTGAAATACACCACCTGAAAAGAGGGGAAAGAAATTATTAAAACACTAATGTATGAGACTTAATGACATTCATCTTAGTATCTTCTCTAACTAAAAGCATTCATTCTTTTATTACCATTTCCAATAGCTAGACCTGCCAATATTTACTAATTACCAATCGTGAACATATTTTTGTGATTATCTCATCACCGAATGTTTTCAAAACAAGATGCCAGCCAACATTCCATGCTGTGTTGTGCATTTCGTTGATCATCCTATCCTGATCATCCTGACATACCGAGTTGTGTCAGTGAACCACGTATTGAGTTTGAGTCTTAAAATAGCAGACACAAAAAAAGATGATTTACATCTGATAGGTCAAATCGGTTCTGGTTGTGAAGATGGGCCGATTCAATCGGCCCGATCCAAAATCGGCCGATTTTGGTGAGATCGGCAGCGAATCGGGATCGGCAAAATCATGAGACTCTGCCGATTCAACCACCGATCCATTATTACTGCATGGAGTCGGCATGAAGAAGTAGTATGGAAGTATTCATGAATAAAAATGCAAGCATTCTGCCTTGTTTTTACCTAATATTATCTGTCTTACTAACTATTATTATTATATTATAGTTATCACGAAAGTCCTGGCCACTACAAATTTTATAAAAAGTATAATTTTTCTCATTCTAAATGGCAGAAAAACGATGTAAAATTGAGCTGTTCAAAAAGGAACACGGAAAAAGGTCGCCGAGATCGCCATCTTTGTTTACATAAACATCCTATAAATAGCACCAACTGTAGATGGCGCTATTGCTTGATTTTATACAGTGGGGTGTTTTGAATTTTTTTTTTTTTTTTTTTTTTTTTTTTTTTTTTTAGGTTGAATGATGTTTTCTTGTGCTATGATAAATTCATAATGAAATCGGGATCGGGATCGGATCGGGCCGATTATTTGAAAATGAATCGGGAATCGGCAATTACCGATTTAGGGTAGATCGGCCCAACCTTAGTGAATAGAAAACTTCCCAAACAAAGATAATATGCCTTTAATTTAAATTAATATATTTGTGGAACAAGAGAAAGGGTGCTACATACGAACATTGGAATGTTAAAAACGGGACTAATTAGGGAAAATATCTAAAATGAGAGACATTCCTAAATTTCCTAAACATAGATTTTTGCAAAATGAGGGACACATGATATCTATTTTTTGGATTAAAAATGAGGAACATCCCTCAAAAGGAGGGACAGTTGGCAGGTAATGTATGCTGCTATGTAAATCTCTTACTCGAAAAATGTTTTTGTACAAATGCTGAGCTTGTGCAACTCATTTTGATTGTAATCATGTTAAGGCCAAAAAAAAATAAAAAGCTGTGTTGCCCTCACAGGCCTAAAGTGGTGGGGACAGCCAGGCCGGTATTTTTCTTTTTCCTTTTTAATAACCATTACAGATGCCATGTGTAACAGAAACAGGGTCATAAAAAAAGGTTTTCTTCTCTTAAACTTCGCCAATATACACATTTTTGAACATTTTCACGGCTGGAAATCAGGCAAAACTCAAGAAATATTTAAAATCAAGAATTTTGGTGGGGAAAAAAAAACCCGGGTCAGGATTTTCCACAATTTCGACAAGGCAACACAACAATTAATTTTTGGGGGGCCTAATTAATAACGGGAATATATTCTTTGCTCTACTGCCAAACATTCCTTGAATAGCCAGACATCGTAGTAGTACTATGCCAACCAGTGTGACATCAAACCGGTGGTGACGTGAGGAGGGGGTAGTCGGTCTAACTACAGAACAGGCTTACGGTGTGAAATCAAAACCGGTGGTGACGTGAGAAGGGGGTAGTCGGTCCAACTTCATGACAGACTTACGGTGTCATATAAAAATACCTGGAAAATGAGGCTAACACAAAACACACTGGCTTCAAATGCTTAACAAGCCAATCTTACCATGGATTATCATCAAAGAACCTACGATAAATGATTTTTTCCAAGATCTATGTTTTTAAGGTTAAACAAATCTTTTGATTGGTGCTGCTAAAAAGAAGCAAAAATTTGGGGTCGATCAATCATCCTGAGGCCTCGATGTTTCAAGTAAGACTGATCACCCACCATAAAGATTGCTTCAAAGCATTTTGGAACGCGATTTATAAATGTTGAAAATTTGCATGTGTAAAAAGTAACTACACTCTTTATTGCTCATAACATTTAAAAGGTGAGCGATTTAAAGCTCGCTGTATGAGTCAAGCTCTGCATTTTTGTTTTCATTTTTATTTCCTGGATTTTTTTCAGGTAATGACACAAATAATTTTTTTATAATCTTCCTTATACCACATCAATTCATGTGCCCCCCTCCCCCCTCCCATGCTGTGGCATTCATCGCCTTGCACTTTACACAGTGCTGCAGTCTCATATTCCATGTATCAGTGATGCTGGCAATACCAGTGGTATTGTGTGTATCCCATCATGCATTGCTTCCTATGGGAATTTTTGTAAAGGAAGTCCATGTGAGTAGTTAGTGATGCCCAAATGCAAGATTACAACAATTCACCTTGATTTGTGGACATTTCGGAAAAAGTATACTTTAGGTCCCATAAACCCTAATGGGTTATTAATATGCATACCCTAACCCTAATGCATAAATATGCATACGCGAACCCTAAAATTCTGGATGGGACCTAAAATACACTTGGTCCGAAATTTAATCACTTAACTACTCACATGATTTCCCACACAAACAATCTCGTAGGAAGCAATGCATGATGGGATACCTTCTCTTCCCAGTACTCGCGCGTAAGCCAAGCAGTCACAAGGCGATGTTTGCCATGCTCCGCTAATTTACTGTTCTATATTTCACACATCACTTTCAGAATCTCCTCGTATCATTTTTAGATCAAGTTTTCTTTTCACGTCATTTAACGACTGACGTTACCTTTGTCCCTGCCAAGCAATCACGAGATAAGTTCCAAGGATTATCCGTAAATTTATTTAGTGCGTTGTGTTTGCCAATAATTTTACCAGCTCATACCATTGGACTTGACATTTAAACCTTCGGGTTGAAGTATGTTTGTTACTGCTTGCAACTGTCTTTGCTTACGAGGCTGCTGCATACAGTACTAGCTTACTCCATCAGTTTTGTCAACTGAGCTGAACAAAACAAAATTTTCTTATTAAGGACTACAAAATTATACGAGTTGTTGTTACGGATACCCTGGTCGCATAACCTTGCGGCGAGCTTACAATGTGTTTACGGCGTCATACCGCAAAGAATTTAATTCTGAGTTAAAACCTTGCGGCTTGTATACGATGCCTCAGTTATGGTCTATTAACTACCGGCGTCTGACCAGGCATCGCAAGAGCTCGCAAGCATCCAACGGTGTCATAACGATTTTTTTCGACTTACCTTTCCTGATGATTTGACACCCCTAGCCAAGCATATAAACTCAATACCCCAAGCCAGTAGCAGGCATAGAGCCAATTGCCAGATCACGTAGCCAGATTTGCCGATGTCCATTTCTGATGGGAGGGAAGAAAAACACATTATGCTTACTACCATGAACAGATTTAATGCTTTCTCTTTTAGGTTCAAATACTTGCCGCATATATTTAGACCACATTCTATTCGGCCCCTCCCTCATACTAGTACAACACACACTTTGCTGCCTTACTTGACAAGTGGAATTTCAACGAGTCTTTGAAATCCCAAATTCCACAAGGGTTTTACAACGCTTATAAATTTTTCTTGTTGTGCATGTTTTTTTTTTGCTTAGAAATTTAAATTCTGTGAATCGATCCATTTTCCTACCGAGAAGTTTGAATAGGGAGATATCTGTTCGAACTTTTGACCTAAAACTTTTGTTTGGTCTAGACATGTCTCTCATAAATTCTCACTTATTGCAGGATGGTTTCTATATCCAGCAGGAAATGACAAAAGACTGGTTTACATCGATCATCAAAAAATCTGCCATTCAGAGATTGCATTCCACCTGGAATTTGCAAGATACTGTAAATGAGGTTATTTTCGCAAGGGTTTAATTTTCGCAAATTAACATCTAACTGCGAACATAACACCCCGCGAATAAATTCATTTTATGTGCAGGTCTGTAATGAAGCTTTAAAACGCTAATTAAACAGGCGCGAAAAGGTCGTGATTGTCTGGTTTCGCGAAAAATTCTGCTCGCGAAAAATATACCCGTTTACAGTAGTCCTCATGACGAAGGGATTCATCAATTTTCATTGATTAGCTGCAACACATATTCTTTTTTGTACGCCTAGACATGGTAATCATCAGCAATGTGGGTCCTGTCATGTCATATTTGTGGCTGGAAAAGGGAAATAACTGGCATATCGTCAACATGAATATGACGTTCCTGAATCCAAGATTGATTGGATGATAGCTTAGAAGGAAGGAAAGTGTGGGACAGTAGGCAGTTTGTCATTGATTGATTGATTGATTGACGAAGCTCTGAACTGCAAAGCAGCAGGATCTTGCCAATTTTATTTAACAGGTCATGAGCTTCATTTCAACTCACAAGAGACCCAATATTCAACAAAATCAGACTCACTTTTTGTCATTTTCAATATTTACCGATATCAATGGAAATTGTAGATTGGAACAGTGCCTGTCAAAAGCGGAAGTCTGTTAGAATTGGTTAACCTTCTAAGCAAACTGAAAATCATTCTTTTGTCAGGGACTGCTCGTTTCTAGGGTTAATTGTTCCTATTCCATGTGTATCCCATCATGCATTGCATCCTGCAAGATTGTTTGTATAGGAAATTATGTGAGTAGTAAGTGATGAATTGGACCATAAATCACAGTTATTTGTTATATAGTCTTGCATTTCGGGTATGTTTCATCAACTACTCACATGACTTCCTGTACAAAATTTCCCATAGGAAGCAATGCATGATGGGATACACAAGATATCGTCTCTTGGCCTTACCTGTAATATTCTTCGCTGGGTCTGACTCGCATCTCAGAAAATGGATCAGTATAATTAAATTTAGTAAAATGGGTGGCATTCTCACTGGTGATGTTATACGTTGCCAGCATTTCTGAATCCATATCGGCTATTTGAACACAGGTATTGTTCATCGCAATGATTCCCTTGTTGGCGAAACACTCGTCGACAAGCTCGCTGCAGTAGGGCGTATTCCATTCGTGATGGCAACCGACCCATGGGAGGCTGGTGGTCATGGACTTGAACATGTAGAAGATGGTATAGGTGATGATGACATTGTAGTAGATGGCCACCAGACCAGAACATACCACCATACCATAACCAACACCTAAATGAGGCAATCAAATACATTGACTAATTTAATCACTGACCAATAGTCAATAATATTCAAAATCACATTTCCACACTTGGAAAGCTTATGGACTTACTGAAGATTTTCCACAAAAATCAGATTTTTGGTTAAACTTTTTCCGAAAAACTTCCCCCTTGGAAATCTAATGGTGCGCTCTAAGCCTGTGTGGCATCAGAAATTTCAATCTGTACTTTGTTGTAAAATGACAATCACAACAAGCTACCTATTATATTTATGAACAGTTGGATAAAAATCCAACATTTCTCACAATTAAACCATTTAGCCAATAACATAAGCCTGTTGTGATACCTAGATCATGGCAACTCAAAATTGCAAACACTATAGGCCAAACAATAATTTATTGGACAATGTAAACAAAAATGCAGAGTACAGGGAACTATTGTTTGTAAGTGCATCCCCTGCATGGATTTTTGTTTCAATTTTCCAATAAATATTTATTTTGCCTATAGGTAACCAGTCGTCTACAGCCGCAATAGCTATTCTGAAACAAGTCTTGAAGAGCTTCTTGAAGTGTTAAGTTTACAAACTTGGCCACATTTTTCGCAGCATAATGCTACTTGCACACAAAAATGAAACAAACGGTCACTTTTTTTTTCTTCTTACCTCTCATCATCGGTACAGAGTTCCACACACTGACAGGGCCGCGACTGGTGTATTGGCCATAGCTGAGCTCCAAAAAGAAGAGTGGTAGTCCAGCGAACGCCAGCATTATACAGTATGGGATGAGGAAGGCACCTGTAAAAAACAAAACAGTGAGCTTGGTTAGCAACTTGAACACAACAGTTAAAACAGAAATCCAGAGTGCAGGGCCCCATTGTTTGTAAATGTAACCCCCTGTATGGATTTTTGTTTACATTGTCCAATATTTTTTTTTTTGGCTATAGTTAGCAACTTGAACACAACAGAGTTGCAAATTTGGTACATCCAAAACATAGTCATAGACTTGGTAGTTATATTCATCTCCGATATGTCGGTGAGAATTTTGATTCGATTCTTTCCAAGCTCTATGCATTCTAGGTTTTATTGATAAAATGTGCATCTAGGTTGGCATTTGATTCATTTCTGCCAGGGATAGGGCAATATGGCACGAAAAACTCCTAAAAAAATAGTAGAATTGCTAAAAGCAAAGTGGAGCAAAGTACTGGTTTTACGTCACCCTTTCTAACACTCATGGGTGTCAGACATACCCTGCAGAACCTAGAAAATTGTTAGATAATAAACTTCCTTAAAAATACAAAATAAACAACATTTCAGAGATAAATTCCTCATGTGAACTTTATCTTTCAGATCATCATAGCAACTTGCAATATATAGGGGGCAGTAGGGACCACCAATTTATGAAATTTGGCCTTTCTGCAGATTATTTAGAGGACCCCGATACCAACGTCAACCTCCAATATGTTCGAAGCCGGGGTTTTAAGAATAAACCATTTATCTTGTTTCATTTTGTCCACAGGTCTTGAGTACATATTTTAATCATGTTTGCCTCGTTGTATTCTGAGAATCCAGCACCAATCCAAATGAACAACTTTCGGTTTCAACGACAAAATCAGTTCCGGACACTAGTTCCTGACAGAATCAAAATAATTCAAATCTAACAGCCTCAACCAGGATGTTATCCAGCATATTACCGGTGATAATACCCAAGATCAATGTATGTCAGATACCACATAGGGGATGAAACTTGCACACCATTAAGATTTCCAGGGGGAGCAGGAAGTTTTTAGAAAGGAAAAAAAAACCTTCCATAGGGAGAAGATATTTCCCCCAAAACATAGAATAGGAAAAAAATAAAAGGAGAAGAGAAAAAAATGTCCCCTAAACATGGAATAGGAAAAAAAATTTCAGGGAAAAAATCACTCCCAAACAGGGCGCAAAATTTGTTTAAACCCCAAACCCAACTTCCTGCTCCCCCCTCAAAATCTAGTGGTGTATCCCTTCTCTATTGGTGTGCCCCGTATAATTGTCAAGCAATTGATACTGACCAGTATCAATTTGCCTCCAAAAAATTTGCTGCCTACAAGGGCTCCAACACTGCCATTACGGTATATAAAATGTGTATAAAAATCTGGGTTATACCCGACAATCTACAATGTAGTTCTCATTTGTCTTACTAATACTATGGCAAACAATATGTTATCGATACAATCTAACAATCAACTAAATAAACTAGCAATGAAATCAATCGTTACTCCTGAATACACACGTTAAAATGCTATTTGCCTAGTAACAAAAATCACCAAAAGGCACGCATGCCCCCACATAGAACAATCAAATTCCTGTACATTCACTCTTTTGTTTACATTTTATACTCCTCTATATTGTACTACGCCACAATAACATCAAATTTTTGCCGCGAAAGTTGTTGACCTTATATGACCTCTGGCTACATTCATACAGGATAACACAGCATGACCTCCTATGTATCACCCTGTAATGGCCAGTACAGCACCCAGCACCACAAGAAGATATCAAAAGTATCCCATCATGCATTGCTTCCTGTAGGATTGTTTGTATGGGAAATCATGGGAGTAGTTAGTGTTGAAATGCCCATGAATACAAGTTAATTATTGTAATCTTGCATTTTGGGCATGTTTCATCACTTAACTACTCGGCATGGTTTCCTGTACAAAATTCCCATATGAAGCAATGCATGATGGGATACTTCTCTTCAACGCCACAATCAATGGTCAGCCCAAGGTGTGTCCTGCAGGTGATCGTAACCTTCTCACCTTTGGAATAATTAAGTATTACACAGGGCATCCTTGATATCAAAGGACAGCTTTTCAACATGGCACAGGGACTGCATTGCAGAGGAAGTTTGGCTAGACCTTCTCAATGGCATGATTGAAAGCTACAGGTACCCACCCATTACAAAACGTCATTATTTAGTCCATTCAAGTGGACTTGCTGTCTGGTTCAAGACAAGCAGGTCCGGTTCTAGAAGACAACCTTTTACAAAACAGCCTTGCAGACCCAGCCTGCAGACCCGTCAAGTTTCAAGCCTAACTAAAACGGGCTATAACTGCTCTGTAACTGACCTGTGCAAGTCTGCAGGCTGGCAAACCACAATTCTTTTCAAGTTGACCCATTTTTTTAATTGCGGGAAATCAAGCGCAACTGGTGAATTTGGTTGGCGGGAGAAAACAAACTATGATGTAGGATGTCAACTGAGTAGTGTTTTGTGCAAACACTTGAAACTGTGTAGGCCTATAATCTTGGTTATCATTATACTATCTTAAAACAAACGATGAGGAATATCCGGTTTGCTTACAAATTAGCACTTTAATTAATTAATTATTACATAGGCCTAACCAGGGATGCCACTTGGGTACGGAAAAAAAGTAGGAAATTAGTCTTGATCGGATACTAATTTCGAGCGGAGGGAGAAAACTTCACCTTGCTTGGAAGATCGAAGTTTTTGATATTTTAGTTGCAAAAATATCACTTTTCATGCACATTTTGGCCCTTTGAACAATTTTATGCAACTTTCTATCACTTTAATACATAATAACACTTGAATTTTTGAAATTCTGATTTTTTTAAAAAGTAGGGAAAATGCTCCAAAAAAGTAGGAAAAGTGGCATCCCTGCCTAACATACTAAGTGTAAATCATCTACAAACAAAATTTTGAAAATTCGTCTGTAGACCTTCACTGTATATGATCTTTTTTTAATCGACCATTGACTGAAATAAAAGATTTGTACAATTACCAAACCCTTGAACTCACAAAATGTATGGCCCTCATTAAACTCCAGTTTTTCTTCTTCAGATTCACATCTCTAATCCCATTGTTTTGTAAATTTTAATTAACCATTTCTAGACTGAAAATAAAATATCTACATGTAGTTATTGCCAAATCTGAACTTGCAAAATGTATGGCCCTCATTAAACTTCAATTTTCTTTTTTTAAGACTTGTCTTTGAATCACAGGTCACCGAGCAGGATGTCTTTGTTTGCTGCTTTGTTTTAGCTCAATCTAAGTATTCACCGCTTACTGCCAGTGGTAAAGTTCACAAAAACCTGATAATTATGTCCCGGAATTATGTACATTAGTCTGTAAAGCTAACAATGGTTACATGTTCGAAATCATCGTTAATGGGCATTAAACAAGTTCAACATTATCCCCCATGCAAACTTTGTTTCCAAACATTTCTAGATTTTGGCATCATTTAAAAGTGATAACCCCACCTTGTATAAAATGTGAATCTTGTGCATAAAATTTGAAGGTAACGCCTTCTAATTTTGACATTTTTTCATATTTATTTTCTGAAAATCCATTTTCATGGAACTTGTCAAAAATTTAAAATGCACAGCTTTACAAAAAAACAACCTGCCATCTGGGTTATCGATTTTCTGAGGTCACTTGGACTTCCTCAATCCTCATTTACACATCTGAAGTCATTTCAGAAAATGTTGGTAAACACAAGCGTTTGTATAATTGACCACGCCCCTAGTATGCACACAACCATGAATTTGCTATTTCAAGCCAAGCAGGTTGGTAGGCTTATGCAAGTTAGCATATATGTTTACCATATGTCAATAGTTGGGAGCTAGATTCAGTTTGTTTTGGTTTTGAACCACATGACCAGAAATAGTATGGTGGCTAATCCATTATTATTAATTTTATGAAAAGCTAGGACTAAAAATAAACTAGGAAATGCTGTCATAGGTGCGGCTCAAAGCACGTCATGCTGAAAGTTTGTTATAAGCTTGTAAGTTGTATCAAATTTTGTTAAACAGTAACTCCATCCATATACACACTCCAGCTTAGATCTTGCCCAGATCCCTCTACCAACCCCACAGCTGACCAACCTCCTCTCTGATCTAGGATGTGGCACTGCATGCGGCCAATTCACACAGACTAACCAATTCTGACTGGTTTGGTGCTAAAGAATCTTGATCGCTATCAAGTTGAATCAACAGATAAAAATAAATTCACCCTTTAGTATTGAATTCCCCTGATAGTATTTATATGAATATTGAATGCTACTTAAATATCTGTCATGCGAAATATCATTAAAAAGCGCAATATCTTGAGTGGTTTAATATGTTTCAACTCTACAATTTAATTATGTCACGCTTGGCATCCCGTACTTAATAACAATATCCTAAACTGCATCAAACCAGACTAAACTGCATGCAGGGCAGGGACAGGCTGCTAGCACAAATTATTCATTAACATTTTTGAAATTATGCATGTAGTCATTTCATTACGCACCACAGGCCTACTATGAGTAGTTCAACAAACTTGGCATTTCCCACGGTTTTGATACAAACTCGCACATACTGTACAAGCTTGATACTGTATGTTTTAAAGTCAATAACATTGACATTGAATTCTGGATTTTTGACCAGAAATTTTAACAAGACATGATCACAAAATTGCATACTTCTTCCAGCAAGATAACTCAATCGGTAAGGTGCTCGCTTGCGATGCGGAAGGACCTGTGTTTGAACCCCGCTGGTGCAAGTTGAGTGTGCTTGAAATTCCCTTGGACAAGGAACTACCTGCTAATTGTCTCATGGAAACCCATTGCATGCTTGTCTAAACAAGACATGATCCCAGAATTGTGTGCTTCTTGTTTGTAAACAAAGACATGATCCCAGAATTGCATGCTTCTTGTTTGTAAACAGGACATGATCCCAGAATTGCACGCTTCTTGTTAATTTGTAAACAAGACATGATCCCAGAATTGCATACTTTTGTTTGTAAACAAGACATGATCCCAGAATTGCATGCTGCTTATTTGTAAACAAGACATGATCCCAGAATTGCATGCTTCTTATTTGTAAACAAAGACATGATCCCAGATTTGCATGCTTCTTGTTTGTAAACAAGACATGACCCCAGAATTGCATGCTTCTTGTTTGTAAACAAAGACATGACCCCAGAATTGCATGCTTCTTGTTTGTAAACAAGACATGATCCCAGAATTGCATGCTTCTTGTTTGTAAACAAGACATGACCCCAGAATTGCATGCTTCTTGTTTGTAAAGAAGACATGATCCCAGAATTGCATGCTTCTTGTTAATTTGTAAACAAGACATGATCCCAGAATTGCATGCTTCTTGTTTGTAAACAAAGGCATGACCTATCAGACTGCAGAGGACTTCTTACTATGACTGGTCACTTAGAAGGCCAAGGGAATGCAGAAACTGGCCAATCAAAATGCAGCTTTTTCATTGACTAATTAGGCCACAAGTTTTTGTGGTTTCTGATTAATATAGTAGTCATTTCCATTGGGGTCAGATGAAAGCAGTTCTACTACATGCCGCCAGGAATAACAACTTCCTATCAATTTCCCAAGAGTATAAGGTTTGCGGATCTAACTTATTCAGTGATTCTACAAAAGTACTTGTCCACTGAATTTTCAAGACTTGCTTTCTTCTTGATTCATTCAGTCAAAAATAGGTTGTTTTTTCAGCAAAATCACTCCTACTCGAATCCGGGGTGAGCTGGGTTTACTAGTAGTCAGTGGATTGATTATAATGTGATGGTGGATACCGATAGCATTACCGAAAAAACAAAGGTCCTATGGATCAGACTAACGGCAAGCTGTGGAAATAATCATGATATCCTCGTATTCTTCAGCCCAGTCAATTGAAAATGCACAATTTTCATCTTCTCACTGGCTCTAGGCCAAGCAAAAATTAGTCTCTTGCAAAGGCTGACCAATTCCCCCAATCACACTGGTTTGCAACATGAAGACTACAACATCAAAATTTGCTGATTGCATCAGCTGTAGAAGTAGAATTCTGCAACCATTTTCCTAACATCTTTCAAACTCAAGAATTATGTTAGACAATTCGAAGGCTTGTTAAAATTAAATTCACACATTTGAGTACAAGAAAATACCAAAAATAAACTCAAAATCATTAAAATCAAATTCTGGGTGTGGTTTATCTAAATCAACTTTCAATATCACGCTGCATTTGATATACTTCCCTGATGGCAAACTGCCAACATATTCCAATTCATTTCTTTAGCTTCACCAAATTTGGTGGTTTTGCAAGTGTTGCCAGTGTTTTATGTTTGGCACCCAATCCCTTTCTGGAATGGTTCACAAGTTAAATGGGTCAAGTGTAAATTTAATACAATAGCAGCAAAATCACCAAGTCAGCATTTGTTTTCAGCTGGATACATTATCTTGCTACTGCATATGATTTGGAGTTTTTTTAGGGGTAGGGGTGCATGTGTGGTGATTGCATTGGGGGTCTTTAAAGATCAAAAGGATCCCAAACAGATATCTCGCAAGATGTTTGAAGCATGGTGGGGAAAATGGGCAATTTGGTAATTCCGTTAAGCCTAGCACTTCTATTGGGCTCGGCTGTGTTGGTCAGTGACAAGAGGCGTGCAAGGGTCGATCCTATCGGCCTCGACTGTGTTGGTCAGCGACAAGACCTGCGGCTCGGTGGTAAAAATAATTAAAAACGGACTGATTATAAATGATTTTTACAATCTTGCAGGGGGGCCACCCCCATGGGCATGAATGACCCCCTCCCCAATCCTTCTACATGTCGATAGATCCCTCAAGCAAGCAAACAGGAAGCTGAGTGTAAGGCAGAGCCGGACATGTGAATGTCGCTTGCAAGGTCCATTCAGATGGGCTAAAAATTAAACTGTATTTTTAACCAAAAATCTGTGGTATAACTGGCCTATGCTGAATCCACCCAAAATGCCCAATATTCCTGTTCATTTTACACCCAGTTTCACACTTCCTGTAGCCAGGGAAGACGCTAGTAGCACATAAAGCATTCTTTGCTGTTTGTGGCCGTCCATCTCAAACTATCCATAAATTCAGCAAACTTCAACAGGTGAAAATACATGTCAAAGTCATAATTTGCCGAAATTGATTTTTTGAGATTCACAATCCTTGAGCTTACTTTAAAACACCAGCCAAGTTTCATTTCAGAAATATGAAATATATTTATTTAGAGGACAAACAACAGAAAATATAGGGCTTACTGATCTTTGAACTCGTTTATTTCAGGTACATACATTTGACTCCCTGTAAATCTTTGATGGGCCATAACTTAAGACTTCTGGAATGAATGAAGCTCATTGAGGTGTCATTTTAATCCATATAACAATGGCAAGGGGCTGAATTTACGGCTACTTTGGGATGGACGGTCACATTTAGGGTTGGTTTGGGATAGACGGTCACATTTTGCTGCTATTGAAGTTGGCACCCTAGCAGTCCAATCTATCACATCACTATCCTATTCATGTGAGAAAATTACAATTTTGACGATCACATTCACGCCCATGCACAAACTGAAAAGAAAACTAAACTTTCAACAAATTGAAATATTTTTACAACCAGCATAAGGTCAAACACTGATCATCAAAATTTCAATTACAGTTCAATTAAGTGCAAGGAGAAACCATTTAACTATTTGATACTTTGGTTGAAAATATTTAAATATTTGATTTCCACACAAAAACATGAATGCTTGCTTACAACAAAAGAGATTTTACATGAACGTTTCTTTGGTGCCATCAAAATGTTTCAAAACATTCTTGATGGCTGAAAGTACAGGCCTTCATTTTTTAGGCGAGCTAGAATGATTGCTCTCCTATGCTCACCTTAACAGTCTCTTAGGAGAGCAATATTTAGCTCACCTCAAACTGCTAAAACCAGCTAATATCTAATGATGTGACCTCAAATCACTCTCCTGACAACTCTCCTTGTACCTTTCAGGAGAGTAATTTATAGCTCTTCAGCATTTTTCAAAAATGAAGCCTGAAGTACATACTTGCCTTAAGTCCAAATCCCATAACCCTAACTCCCGAATACTTTTATCCAAGTCCGAATAAGTCGAACAAAAATTTCCCGTTTCCTCTGGGATTCGAACCCCAACCTCTTGCATCCTATGTCCAAAAATGGCAAGCCACCATGTATGGCCTGCCATGGCAGCACTTTCGTGCCCACCTGTATCCCCAATCTATGACATATTTTGCTTGTTGGGTTTTGATGGACTGCGGCACGGCGGGCTAGGGTTTAAATTATTTCAGCGCCAATGGACCACGAGACACTTGAATACATTACACACGCCCCCACCCAGGCCTACAATTCTACAAGTAGGCCTACTTGCACCCCTGCTCTACATTGCATACCACTAGTTGAAACCCAAAGGTTGAAACAGAAACCCAGCAGGGCTATTTTTTTCCAATTTTGTGGTTTTGTTTCCAGGGGAAAATTCTTGAAAGGTGTTTGTCCTCCACTAATTCCAATCTGATGATGTAATATGACTCCCTGTATGCACTCTTGAGGTGAATTCATGCCCAGCCGCGAAGCAATATCTGGCACATCCAAACACTGTTCAAGAGAAACCCAACCATTTCGTGGCGTGTTTCTCGGAAATCACACCACATTTTGACCCTTATCAACCCCTTAAAATAAATACATTGTACCCTCATGATGATCGAGCAGTCAAGATTACATATGTTCACCATGGTCATATCCTTCTTTCTATTATATGATGTAGGCCTAAAATCTGTTTGTGATATTGAACTGGGAGACGAGCATACATTTAGGGGCGTACCATTTGATTCTGGGGGGTGGAAGTTGGGGTCGAGTCAAGTATTTTTTTGCAGGAAGAATTTTTTATTCCATTTTTATGATTTTCTTTGTCCTGACGTAGTTGGATAAAGGTTTTTTTTATTCCATGTCGTCTTTGGGTCAAGATTCTTTCTTTATCCGCAAAAGGAAAGCAATTTTTTTTTGTCAAAAAACTTCCCCCCCCCCCCCCCCCCCCCCCCCCCAAGTAACAACAAAATCAAATGGTGCGACCCTAGTCCAGGTACAGAACGTCTGCAGGTACCGCCCATATTTTGCGTAAATTGAAAATCGTGCACAACTGAATAGACAAAAACTTGCACGATCTCCATCCAAATGGACCCCCCTTCGCTCTCCACAAGATTTTACTCAGCATAATTTGCCCAACGGCTGTGAAATCCAATGAAACAAAACTGCCAGGAGCTACGTCTGGCGTTCTTATTACCGTTGATCCAGCTTCACCAGACATTCTGTATCTCAAGTGTGCTCATACGCCCAGGCCATGTCTACAAGTCGGCACGTTCATCTTGCTCTTCTTTCCCCGAAATATGATCGTCATTCGTCAAGAGAATTCACCTGTTATGTCTGCTCCAAATATCAGAGTCTCATCACTCAATGCAAAGAAATCATTGATTATTGGACTTTCGAAGTAAATTAATTGATAATAAATTCAGTTACTTTATATTTTCAGGTAAGGTAATCGGCTGTGCGATGAAACCAAATATGGGACAAAGTTTCCCCATTCTCATCTACCGGGCGGTACAGGACATGGATTAATAGAAGCCACTAAATTTAGGGTTCAAAACTGTATTATGCAGCACATTCCAGTTATTTGTACCGCTTTTTCAACTTTATGTGAAGTAAAATATGAATTTTTGGTTAAAAATAAATAAATTTCCACTTCAAACAGTGGTTTATCAACGTAGGGGTAGAGCTACCCCATTTACAAAGATCAGCATCTAATTGATTTCAATATAAGATTACCTACATGTAGCTTGAAAATAGCGGCTGTGATTGTACCGATAATCACTAATTTACTGTTTACCGAATTACCAAGGTGCATGTAATTTCCAATTTGTTTTAGCATACAACCTTTTTACAATTTAGCAAAAACACAAATGACATGATTATGTAAATTATTACACAAAACAAATGAATATCATGACTCGCAGACGTGTGTCACAATGAAGCAGAATTAATGCAATCCATATGCTAGAATTATCTATTTTGAACGTCATGATTTCTGTGTTTAGAAATTACAAATAAATATGTACACTTTAGTTTGGTAAGCAAATCAATAGCACACTGCTTTTCAATCAATGCATAAATCTAGGTCAACAGTCTTAATTCTGACCAACACAGCCACTTCACTTTGTACACTGATCTTCAATTTGGATTTATTGTAAAGTAAAAGGAAATTTTTCAGTTCTATTATACCAAAAAAGCATTTCTCCAAGATGACGGCAAAACAAAATTTTTTATCTTTTACTCTGACAGTGCTATTAATTCAATGAGGAAAAAGACACGGTGTGGATCTTGCCATGCTTTCTGTTCCCGGTTAGTTTTGCTAGGTTTTGTCGAGTTGATACAACCAAATAAATATACACTGGACCCAATGACTACCATTTATTTACGACTAGGACCTCAATGATCACCTACATTGTGAACCAGGTTCCTGGCAGGGATAAGTTGTTATTATTGACCAGACCAGGCTCATATCCATTCTTTTCAAGATGTATGTGTGCCACTTCAATATTCTTGCCAATTCACGTACAATACAACCAATGCTAGCGCAACTAACAAGATTCGGTTGCGAGTTTAGTTGGTGACGTCACCAGGATTGTTGTCTGCATACAGCATAAATCCCGGTCTTTGGTTCGTAGTAAACAGGTAACTAATAACGTTGCGCATCACATTGCTGAGATTGTGCCGCCAAAGTAACATCCAATACCCAGGGAGCTCAGTTCATCAAAACATCAATGAAAAGGATACGGGCGAGGGGGGATGAGAATGTGCCGCATTATGCTGATCATGTTGAGTAGGAATTTAAGAGCACTGATGAGGAATTTAAGATGCCTGATGATGATAACATACATCACCATGACGATATTACTGGGATACAATTCAGCACATGATGGCAATTCCAGATGGTTTCAGAAGCCATCATACGGGTCACTTCGAAATAGATAGCACAAAACCACAAACTATTTTCACTCCAAAATTCTCACAATTATAAAGCTTCCACCCCACAAAGTTGTGATTGGACCCAAAGATTTCAGATCTCAGCGCCACCCCTGTTCCACCCTCCCCATTTACTTGGGCAATCTACAGGCTTGCCTTTTGGGTGGATTTTCAGTTTTGGTTTAGCGATGGGGTTGTTTTCGTCGCAGATGAACATGCCAAATTTCTAAAAATTCAGTTTATTTTGAGAAATTTGCTTAAAAAGCACTCAATTTGAGTAAATGCTTTTTTTGTCAAAATTGATATAGAGATGGATGGGTTTTTGAACCAAAAAAATTGGAATAGAGATATGGTCATAAATGTAAGTCTGGTAGGCACATCCCCCGTAGTACAATTTTTTTTAATTTTTAAGCCCCCCCCCCCCC
>JXSR01S027821.1:0-11706 GCA_000969725.1 Ophiothrix spiculata | reverse complement strand
AACATTTACAGGTATATTGAATTTGGTGTCAAAAACAGGTCTTGACTATGCTGGCCTAAAGAAGGCATCAGGATCTTCCCCTCATGCCTTGCTTCCAATGGGATTTTTGTACAGATTTTGATGAGTGTTCAAGGATGAAACAAAGCACAATTTCAGACCTCATCTTAACTTTACATTTCAGATGCTGGCCAGCTTGCAAAGCAGACCATGAAAGGCACAGAACTAGCATCAGGAATAATATATTGTGTGATATGGAAAATATATCCTGCCATATTTGGGCTAAACACTGACAGTTAAATACATGGCGAACAGGTGAGACATTGCTGGCAGGTTCAAGTTCAAATATTTTAACAGTCACAGAATTTAAAGGGAAACACATGTCTCTTCTAGAATACATGATTAGAGCTAACAGCATTTCTCAGGATATTTATATATGATGAACATCACATTTTATGTGTTGCTGTGACAAATTATGCAGTTCTAGCTTTTAAATTTGCTCACTGTAAAGCATTTATCTGATACTTTTTCAGTATAAATCAGATGCTAAAATGAGCAACATGTAGGAGCCTAAAACTGCATCCTTTTGCATTGGCTGGATTCTGATCTAGCCCTAGTACTTGCTGTCATGAGAAGATAGGGTGTGTATCCCATCATGCATTGCTTCTGAATAGTTATGATAACATGCCCGAAAATCAAAGTTAATTATTGTCATCTTGCATTTTGGGCATGTTTCATCACTAACTTCACATGTCTTCACCTTCCTGACCAAATTTCATTTTTTTATTTAATAAAATATTAAATATTTACACTCACAGAATATTGAACAAAGGCAAAAAAAACTTGGGTAGAAAATAGTTTCGCTAAATATTGTAGGGATACAAAGTAGCATTTAATTTAAATTTACATCTAGCTCCTGACCCCAAGTCCCAAGAATCACTTTCACATGTAAAACAAGTTGGATTATACAAGCTCCTGAGCTAACTTTTACGGTCCCCAAAATGTTGTTTAGTGAGGTTTCACTGTACACATGTACATCAATGCTCTTCAATTGAAAATTTGGATAAGGCCAAAAAAAATAATTGTTTGATTGGCGTAACATAGAAAATAAAATAGGGTAGGTAGGTCAGATTTTTTTTTTTAAATAATTTTTTTTTATTTTCTAAGTCTGTGTTTCACATACAAGAACACAATATATATGGCACATATATACAAAAACATCTTCACTTTTTCTGTAACACATCTTTTATTTGTCATTTTGAATGTCCTACAAGCCATATCTTGGGCTCCCATGAATCGATTCCCATTAAATTTGGGATTTGGAGGTTTTTTACCATGCTCAAAAAAAAAAAATATCTAGGGTCGGTGGTAAAATTAGGGTAGGTCGGGTTACGCCAATCAAACAATTTTTTTTAGGCCTAATGCGAGCCACTAAATCAACAGCCACAGAATAGATGCAAACTTGCCTTGAACAAAATGCACTACAAAAATAACATTATGATCAAGTGGCTGGCTAGTTGTTTGAAATCCACTGGGTTCAGACCTAATTTACATCAATGTAATTAACATCATTAGCTAATCATAATTACAAAGTGGTCAGCGACTTGTCCTGGCATTACGTCAATAGTAACAGCACGTACAAAATGTACTTCAAATAGTGAAATACAGACACGCATTTCTATATCACATGAGATAGATACTGTAGTATTCAGTTGAAAGATTTACCTACATTTTGTGGTGGCGCTGGAGTATCAGACAGCATTGTATTCCTTTCACACATGTCTTAATGATGATTCGGTTTACAATAACACTTTCTGCATGTGTAGTGATGTCCAAATCACTAAAATATAGTACTAAAATGTACAAATTTTATGCAAAATTCTTTTCATTGGTGTCTCTGTTTCAGTTCGGTTTGAGTGCTCAATGCAACATAGTCCCCATCAATGTCCAAATCTAAGGTCCGTAATTTGTCACAAAGGGCCAAACTGTCGGAAACAAGACGCACAAACTTGTCAAAATGTGCTTTGTTTCAAGTCGGAATCACCACTAAATTGTTATGGCTCTCACTACATTTCATCATCTCCAAGTCATTAAACTTGAGGGCCCAGATTGATCAGCTGATTTTCCCTCCACAGAGGCAGTTTAACATTCTTGGTGATAAATCATTGTAAAACGGCAATAACATTCTCAAGTTACCAGGTAAAAACAAAGTTCAAATGGGGGACCAAATTCAGAAACAAGCAAGCAAGGATGACATTTTGAATTTTTAACCTAGGCTAACACACACACACACACCAATATGAGCCCAAGTTTTTATATTAGAGGTCAGATTCTTTCTTGCATTAATCAAGGACCCAAAAAAAGTGGACCCTCTAACATTTTTGAACCTTCAAAAAAAACATTAGTCTACACCAAATTTTCCGGCACTTGAAAAGTTAAGTTTACAAATTAGGCCTACATATATGTTTTATGGTAATGACCAATTGCAAGGCCTGCATTTTCATGGCAAATGGATGGGGCTAAATGGGGGCCTTAAAGTTTCAAGGCCAGTAGCTCCTTTCCTTACAGGTGAACAGAATGACTGAAAAAAGTGTATGCTAAAAAAAAACATGACTTGGCCCAGGAATATATCTGCCTATAATAAATGAGCTGGCCAAGGGTTAGGCCTACATTTTTCAGATTCAATCTTGTATGAACTGAATATTAATCGTCTCTTGATCTCCTGACCTTAAAAAAATGACCTCATTTTATAAAGAAATCCCCACTTGTAGGGCAGAATTTCCTGTAAGGAAGCCATTTCTCTCATTATACCTCAGCCTGATCACATGGGATGATTTGTCAAATAAGTCAGATCAAACCAAAACTTTGCTGATATAGGCCGACATCCCTGTTGCTCAGTTTTGGCTCAATGCTCCCCGAGTCCGACTACCTTATGTCAGTGGTGGGGTGGGGCCTTGAATCCATGATTGTTTATACATTGTATACTGGTAGGTTTACGTGAACTTTTTCATTATTTACATGCTTCAAATACTCATGATGATACCCGGTACCGAGTTTATATATAGATTGTAGATCGCTGCACGTGTACAACATAACATTCCATTTCTAAGCTGCTATGCAATGCTCCTCTTTGTTTCATCACATGACCAACGCTATAAAACATGACCCCATGATCTTAGCCAACATAATGGTCAAAATGAGGTCAACTGAGGACCGAGAATGTGATCATATTACATAACAAGTATCGGGTACATCAGCAAGTACAAATATAATGTACCACATTAAACACAATTTTTTTAAAAGGCCATTGTTTGGGACAAAGAATTTATGAATGTGTCATTGCATGTTTTTTGACCAATTTTCTTCGTATTTTTCAATGTTTTTTCACTCGATTTCATCCAATAAATTTAAAAATAAAAATGTATCCACAATATTAAAGCACAAGTTGCATATCAATCTGAAATCCAATCAACATTTACCCAATGATGAATACTTCCAATACACTTTTACAGTAAAGTCCACCTCCAGCTCTGTACAAGTGAAAGTAACATGGCAAGTCTAGCAGAGCAAGTACTCGAGTACTCAATTTGTCTCTTCAGTGACGCCAAGGAAAGGCCATTGGCCCTCTCACAACATGACCAGGACCTGGCTCATGTACAGACATGAGTGCAAATAAGTCTAATTAGCAAGAGCACAAAGTGCACCATGTTCTTCATTTTCATTCAGGCAGTGTGTTGTAGGGCGGATAAGCTAGAATTGGGTTATGATACTTTATTTGCACTTTTTAAACATTTATCTACAATTTAAATATTTTGAAACAATATCATGAAAGACCTTGTAACTTGTAACAATATATTCAAAAATGCAATATGCCAATTTCCTGCAACAGATGGAATCATGATTTAGGCGGTAGAAAATATTGCATATTTCAAAAAAGGAAAACTAATCAATCTTACATGGCAATTTTTGCTGGATATTTGGAAGATTTTCATCACAAATAAAATGACCAATGTCAAAATGAAAGCCAATTGATAGTCAAGTCCACAACCTAGAGAACTGGGTTACTTGGAGACGATCAAGGGATATCTAATGAAATCATTCAAATGTCCAACACGCGACAAATTTGATGTCATAATTTGGAACTTGTCTTCAACGAGGCCTATTTTCATTTATAAATAAATGTTCATATTTCAACAGAAAACCCAGTCCAAATGATGACTGCAACCTTGATCTAAGAAGCAAAACAGGAATTGGCACGTCAAGTTCATTCACCAATTTCAAATTTGCCAGCAGAATCGTGTCAGTTCCGATTTCCGATTCTACACATAATGACAAGACTTTACATGAAGATCAAATCTAGCTGTTTCTGGCGCTCAAATAGAAAATGAGGTCACATATATAAAGGGGTCAATGTCCATTCAAACTGCATCAGAAAATGGACAAAAATTGATGTGACAAAACTGTCTTGCATCCGTTTCCTTTGACCATTCAGTGCAACAGGAACAACATGTCATCGCAAATTCAACGTCATGTCATGTGTCCACCACACGTGAGATGACATGTGATGACAGACCTCATTTTGATAGTGCTCAGAAAATGACATGTACCAATGCTGTCGGTCCAAATGCTTACTATTAAGAATATACATCTTGGACGGCCTACATTATACAATATTCCTTTTGACTTGTTTTCGTAAGTTGATTTTCTTTCCTTTCAAGAGGGCATTTAACCTTTCCCCCTCTCTGAAGTTAGTGATCACTTACACGCCTGAAATCAAACTATATCCGCCATATCATCTCTGGGAGTTCACGAAGATTTCATTACGAATCATCAGATATTACCTTATTTGGGATTAACTTGATGAAAGCTAATGCCATGACTAAATCCAAAAGACGTTACCGTATGTGTCCCATCATGCATTGCTTCCTATGGGAAATTTTGTACAGGAAGTCAAGCGAGTAGTTAGTGATGAAATATACCCAAAATGCAAGATTACAACAATTAACTTTAATTTATGGGCAGTGCATCACTAACTACTCACATGGTTTCCCATACAAACAATCCAACAGGAAGCAGTGCATGATGGGATACACACGGTATCTTCTCTTACTAAATCCAGTCATCGTCTAATCGGTAAACCCTGTAGACGAGGGCTTGCGTTTCACCTGCAGACATAGGTCATGTTATGGGCAATCGGGGCAGTCATGAAGTTTGGATGGGCTTGGTCTAAATGCTAGGCATTGTGATGAAAACCATTGGTTAATTAACATCAGGAAATTTAGATCTTCCTTTCAAGTTTCATTCTTTGAAACATGCACGCTATCACTTGACAAAATCGGGTGTTTTGACTCCTCATATCGATAACAGAAGGAAGGACTCTTTTTGGAATTGGCACTTGATTTATCACTTGTTTTGGTACTCCTCTTTTAACTAAAACTATAATTTCAATGTCTGTAATGTATTTATTTATCCTTTTTTTTGTATACTTGCATTTCATTTATTTATTTTTAAAACTACCAATTATTTATCATGTTCTTTCTTTCTTTTATTGTCTTTCTTAATATTTAACTTTTTTATGTATTTATTGGCTTTGATTTGATTTAACCCACACTATGATTCATAAATTCAGATTAAAAGTAATTTGATTTTGAATAATTTTACTTCGTGAATCAGACATTTATAAACATTTATTGCAGATAAAAACATTTATTGCAGATTTTTAGAAATGATTTCACGATAACTTATTAGTTTAGATTCATAAATTTAAAAGAATTATATTAGAGTAATTAAATTTATAATGTATTGCTTCAGATTAAAACAATAAGATTTGTTCCAGATGCTTAGTTTGTTGGCAGGATTATATACAATTTAAATATCTTTTCTTACACATAATCTGCAAGTTCAAATATTTCAAATAATGTTACCATATATTTTCTCAAAACTTAATTGATCCATTTGAAATCTCCACTTTACCTATAATAGGATTATTTGTTTGGAATTCACTTTCTCAAATTCTGCACCTACATTGACCAATTATTTTGGACCAAAACAAAAAAAAAAACTGACCATTTCTTTGGGGAATTTTCAGGCCTTGTATTTTGAGGTGTGCGAGTGCGATAGCATACCATCACACACCTAAAATGATCTAGAGTGCGCTTTTTAGCACACCTTAATCTGGTAAATTAATATATACAATTAAATATGAAATGCAATCCTACAGCATACCTGAATATCTTGAGAAATGTGCTATTTGAAGCATACCAGGTATTTTTAAAATACAAGGCCTGAATTTTTATAAGAAAATTGAAGTCTCAACTCGATCTAGGCTTACATTCATGAACCAATTCAGTGTAAATGTAAAACAAAAATTTTGTATTTGCAAACACTGCTGTCACATGACCAGCATTCTCTCTTGCGGCGGTCGAGGTGACGTGAGCAAGCACGCAGTCTATCACGGGTCTGTTATATTTACATCGCCAACACATCTTTTTTAAGGTAGCAGCATGTCGGTCGTTGTTCTTTACATAATCACGGTTCACTGCCCTCTCAACTGAATACACAAGATGGAAAATATGTCCTTTGCTAGCTAGGAATTCTATGATGGGGGGGAAAAAAACAGATCTATTTTTATTAAATTTGTCTAAATTTAACCAAACCATTAAATTTTTAAAAAATATTTGCAATAAAAACAATTTTCAAATTGCGCTTGTATTGCTTTCCCTCTTCATCCCAGGATAGCCATATTGCCGGCTTTTAGGGATTAACGCGGCAAGCATTTCTGATTCTAATCAGAGCAGTTTTAACAATTTTTCTGAAATTTATTGCAATTAGCAAACCAACCAAAACAGATTTTTAAGAGAATGTTTTAACAGTAATCAGCTTTAACACCAACGCTTCCTTAATTATATTCTACTTAAAATTAATACGCATGGTTAGAAACAATGAAAATTAATCTTGCATGAACTAATATCAAATTTGTCCTAATTCTGAAATTTTATTTTTAATCCTCTTAATTCCCACATTTCTTGTGTTCTTGTTATCCTTGGATCAATTCAAGAACCCTACTATTTCTACATTTCTTAATCCTCAAGATTACTAAAACAGCCCCCTCTAGTGCACCGCATCACTTTGGGATGGATGTACAACCAGATCACTCTTTCATCCGTGCATAATTTACTACACATTTTACAGACGAGAAAGACAGACATAAACATCACTTCCTTATCAAATCGTCACCTTCAATCGGTAGACGGCGCACGGCGACATCATTTACTGCATATTATACATCGTTCACCCACACTTTCACCGCATGCTGGGTGTAGTTATTAATATTCATGATTAGCTAAGGATGTACCATAACAGAGGACGGATGAAATAAATGCGAGGCAGCAGTTTGACTCAACATCTTGGCTCAATGCCAAGTTTATCCACCTCCGCTACAGACATTAACTCTGCAGATGCAGCCAACATCCTTTTGCATCAAAACAATCATTCAATTTGTTCAATTATCAATCCAAGGGCAAGGTTATTTCTATTCTGGTAAAATTATATCAATAGTCACGTTTTTGTAATTTAATAATTTTAAAAATAGTAAAATTGTTTATTAGTCCTAAATGAATTTTAAAAAACACAATCACACAACCCAGATACTTTGTAAATTGTACCGTAATGTTTTTGTTTTGAAAACACATGTGTTTAGCATCAGAAAGGTTTGTTCTCATAGCTATCTTTTTTTTTTTTTGAAAAAAAATCATTAGATAAAAAAGATGTTTAATTTTGGAAAATTCTGAAATGTGCAGGCCCAATATCTCCTTAACTATAATTTTTTAGTCAAATTTGAAATTGTGTGCTTGTAAATTTAAAAATAAAATACTTAATAAAATTTGATACACTAATCTGTGTGTGGATAAAACTAAATTTGCAATAATAAATGTCAACAGGATTTTTTTTAAATGAGCTACATGTAGTAATAGGTGTGGGGGCATGGCGGTTAAAAAAAAAGGGCACATGGAACATTTTATTACTTAAAGGGGGGGGGGGGGCTTTGAACAATCCAATAAGACACACCTGGACATACTAAATCACATGCATTGCAAAGTGATTATTAATGGTATTAACATTTATGAGAAATGTGAAATTTCGAAAACTAATTTATCTTGATCATGTGATGGTAATAATTCAGTAAGCCCAATACTTACTCTACACGGTAATTAGGATCAAGCCATCACTATTTTATGCAACTGATTACCAATGCAACAAAAAGCAAATTGACTAAAAGTGATTTCAATAATTCCTTTTCGAGTTTGTTTTTGACCTGGCCAATATTGATTTTTCTTTATAAAGAGAATGCATTGCAAATAATGTTCAAATTATGACTAGTGTATTCACTACTCATATATCCATGTTTAAGCCAACAACTCCTACTCATTACTCCATTTTCAGCAGCAACGAAGATAGGAGACGTTAATTTGAATAATTGTCTGCAAGTCTGAATATTAAGCTCATCACTTTGTCACAAATATAGAAAGCCATTATCCTGCAGGCCATATTACTCCACTTTACATACCCCAACATACCCTAACGCACTCGCTTCTATCAGAAATACAGACGCCACGCGAGTAAAAAACCCACAGTGATCACATGATGAATGCAGAGTCAACGACACCGTACAAAGGACACATGCACGGCAAGAACGGCATCATCACATTAATATCTGACCGACATTCATGTGAAAGCAGCATGCAAAAATTGTGGTGCGAAAATTTTCATATAGTTTATCTGATGGCGAAATCATCACAAAAATTCTGTAGCGGCTTAAGTAATGGATTAACAATGCTAAAAGCCATATAAAGTAAGTAAATAGGTAAATAGTTGAGGGAAAAGTCATCAACAGCATTGAATCGAAATAAGTGAAAAAAAGAAACACTGCCAACATAGTTCAGTGAATTCAGCTAAAATTATCATGGCGCTCAGACAAGTCTGCGTAGGGAGGTAGGTTTGTTCAAAATTAACATACAACGGATCAAGACATGTACTTACTGGCTATGTGCTGAGGTACAATTCTATTTGATCAATACAACATTATTTTGACAAGAATTTGAAGTGAAAAGATAAATCATCATTTATTATTTCATAATCTATATCAACAAACCAAGACAAACAGTGTCGGTTCATGATCACAAATTAAAAACGTGAGAAAAATGGCATCTTATGCAACCATACTCCAATGTTTACCCAACTACTGGCAAATATTACGACAAGTCGACAACCTACATAATGCAAATATAGCCACATGTATTAAATATGCATCTGGGTCGTAACTTCCTTTCCTAGCCTGGCTGACGTCAAATGCATTAGCATATTATACATATTGAAAAAAAATCTGTTTTTATGATGAAGCGATTTGGTTTTCTAATGAGACACCAGCTCTCCGGCATTCATTACTGGCCCTCTTGATTACTGGCCAATATGCGATGGTACTTTTTTGATTAAATTGAACAAATTGATGTGGTTTCTTTAGTGTCACCTGTGTTTGTTGCGGTGCTGTAGGGAGCTATTCTAAAATAAAATCATTTTGGTATAAATATCAAAAATAGAATAATAGAATTTATGGCTCTAGTCCACTTGCGCAGACTCTCGCAAGCAAGTACGAGTCCAGTTATACAAATGTAGATTTTCATTAAAAACTGTCGAATATTTAACACAAATTGAATGGTAGCTCTGGTCCAGAGCTGAAAATAGACTAAAAAGACTACCATATCTTATACAGGAATCCAACCTATAATTTTGTATCAAATTTTTTACTCCGGGAGGATAGAACTCTGTGTAAAACAGCTGCTTTATAGAATAGTAACTGAGGACCAACTGTTATCATTTTAAATTAACTAAAATCTCATTCAATGTAGACCTAGTGGTAGTAGGCCTAAACGCATCCTGTATTTTTGCAGCCCACAATTTAGCACAACGCCATTTGAAGAGTCTCATAAGCTGGACTAGGGAGAATTCAAATAGACTTGGGTAACCCCTAGAGCTGCAAAATCCCCCCCCCCCCAGATGATCAGAATCTTTCAATTATCAAAATTTACATAGCTGTTCTAGGCATGCTGCCTTAAAAATACTGTCTCTGAGGTTCCAACTTAGCTGAAGGGTTCCGAACACATGTCCAATTTATGACTCGGTCACCGTTTACAAAAAATTCAAGTTGGGTAACATGTATGGAACTTGGTAAATTTAGTTGGAACTTTGCCATTCTCAATTTTATTTCTTTAAGTCTGATTTTAGACAAGGTGATGGCTGTCCGTAAATGACCTTTCTGAGCACACAGCATTTATCAATAAGCATTTATCAATAACTTCCGATACGTTATCATAAAGACAACACTTATCTTGTCATTCTGAGCTCTTCAATTACGATTGTATTCTATCTATTTGTTCAAGGTAGTCTTTATCACCTCGACATACCAAATTACGTTTGGAAATTAACCACACATGTTTGTATTACGGCTGTCGATTTCCGGTTCATTTGCTAAATTTCCAGATTTCATTTAAAACCGGTTGTTTAACCATATTTTATCAGTGTTTATAATAAATTTTTGCCACGCTTTAAGGGGGTTAGGGTTAGGGAAGTAACAACCAACCCTTCATTGTTACAGAAACTTAGGTCAGTCATAAGAGGACAAGAAATAATTCTTTAGACTAGTCGCTTTAAGTTAAATCATGGGTGTGTGACCTCATTTTAAAAACAATTTTTAAAACATTGACAAATGTTAAAGTACATGTAGGCTGCATGAAAGAAAAAACCAAAATTCTGTCATTTTTTTTAAACATGGAAATCAGCAAAAACGAGGAGACTTCACACACCCGAAATTTACATAATTTAACCGGAGAGTGACCGTTTAGACTAAACAAGTAGCCTTAGTTTATATTCAGAAAAAAATCGATTTTTATCTTCACAGGTTTGCAAATTTATGCCTATACAGCCTTTTTACTTTTTTCTTTGAAATTTTATTTAAAAATGTCATTTACCAAATCAACACATGAAATTGAAAGCGGAAATCATTCGCACAATGTGTTACAATGTCAAAAATAATTTGCTATAGGTTTTCGTTAAACAAAAAATATTAATAATCTTACACAGATGTCACTTTCTGAGAAATTCAAACTATTTTAAAATCAAATAATTTAACAATACCTACTAATCAATACAAAATTGCTTATTTTCACACTCAGATTGTCCTTATTTTGCTTTACAAGTCACATTTGTATTGAAATAAGAGATTAGGCCTTTGCTGCTCTACAATTTCAGTGTGGGCAAAGACGTAACTTGTACATGCAAACAATTACAGTCCACATCAAAGAGGCCAGTTGGATTTTTTGTATGACAAAATTCACTCAAAATTCATTTAGTCCAAGATGATTCTGGGAATTACCATCCAAGAAAATCCATCCCTACATGTAGGCCTACAATTTAAATTATATTTAACAGGACTGGGTATGGCACAGACAAAAATTATTTAACAATTCAAGTTTTGGACTAGGTCAGAAACAGGCAGAGTGGACCAATATAAAATTACACAGGAAGTTAAACAAAAATTCCACACACAAAAAAAATGCTAGTTTCATTCATGCAAATCACACGCCCATTATTATTAAATAGTCAACCATATTAGTTCATGGGCGGTCTTGTTAAAGTGCAATTCATTCAAAAGTT